>ML798959.1:160500-195322 GCA_009831015.1 Picea engelmannii
TGCTCTTCACGAGATTTGCTAAAGATCAAAATGTCATCCAAGTAGACAATAACACAATCATCAAGAAAAGGCCTTAAGACACCATTCATAACTCTCATGAAAGTAGCAGGTGCATTGCAAAGTCCAAAAGGCATTACCATCCACTCAAACAAACCTTGCTTTGTTTTGAAAGTTGTCTTCCATGTGTCTCCTTTGACAATCCTGATTTGATGATATCCGCTTCTCAAATCTAACTTAGTAAAATACTTAGCATCTTTCAATTGATCAAGCAAATCATCAATTCTAGGAAGAGGCTAGCGATTATTTACCGTAATCTTGTTCAAAGCCCTAAAATCAACACACATACGCCATGTACCATCTTTCTTTGGCACTAACACAATTGGAGATCCACATGGCGATGTGCTTGGCATGATGACCCCTTTGTCAAGCAACTCCTAGATTTGTTTTTTTATTTCAGCATTCTCCATGACTGACATCCTGTACATACCAATGTTTGGAAAATGACAATCTTGCTGTAATTGAATTTCATGTTGGATACCCCTTTTTGGAGGTAATCCCTTTGGTTCCTGAAACATCTCATCATATTGATTAACAACCTCATATAGATCAGATTTCAACTTTGCATCACAACCTTGGAAAACTTCGTTTTCAATATCATCTTTGGGTTTAATCATTAAGAGAACAAAATTCTTGCTAGCATTGACTAATCTCTTCATTTGTTCCATATTTACAAGTGATAAATTCATCTTCTTTGTATGGGCTCTAACGATGTACTCAACTCCATTTTTAAACAAGTGATACTTATTCTCATGACGATGAAAAATTGTTTTTCTATCATATAAATATGGGCTTCCCAACACAATACCACAAATATCCAAAGGAATAACATCAAGCTCTACCTCATCAATAAAATTTGCAGTGATAGCAAACCCAAGTTTACACCTTCTTGTCACCTGCAATTTAGCATTATCACATATCCAACCAAGAGGCTATGATTTAGGATGTGGAATTGTTTCCAATTTTAATTTCTTGACAGTGTCTTCAGATATAAGGTTTGCTTGAGATCCAATATCAAATAGAGTATCTATCTTGGTATGCTTTGAAACAACCCTTATGTGAAAAAATTCTATTCTTTCTTTTTCTTGTTGAGTTACATTGAGATTATTGTTACTTGAAGAACTAGTACTTGCAATAGAACCCTTACCTGATAACCCATGGCTGTAATCTTTGTTTCATCACCCGAATCATAACATAAATCATGCTGTATGGTTGCAGTAGTCTTTGACTTCCCTTTGTTGCCAAACTTTTTGGGTCTTCTTCCAGGATGAAGTTTCCAACAATGGTCTTCATCATGGCCATCTTTTGAACAATGTTTGCATGTAAATTTTTCTCCTTCTTTCTTAGCAGCAACATTTTTTTTTCCATTGCCCTTGAACTTCCTCTTTCCTTTGTCTCCATTACTGAAAGGCTTCTTGTTACCCTCATGAGTTTCATTCCTTCCTCTTGCTTCCAAATGAGTGGCCTGAACACAAACTTCATCTAGATTTGAAGGATTAAACATGAGTATTGTATGTCTCAAATAACTATGTAAAGCTCCAATGTATTTGAGTAAAGTTTCTTGAGAAGACAAATCTATTCCCAAAACCAAAGCTCTTCTCCTAAATTCTTGAGTAAATCTTTGCACATTTTGTCCTTTAGCTTGTCTAAAATTTTGCCAATCCATAGTAGCTTTTTGCATATATGCCAATGGGTAAAACTGTTTTTTAATTGCAACAATAAAATCATTCCAAGAGGTAAAAATTTTACCATGTTTCTTCATGTCCTCTTGAGTCTTGGCTTCCCACCAAATGAGTGTTGCACTATCCAATCTTAAAGAAGCAAGCTTAATCTTAGTTTCATCATCTTGAATTTTTTGTATCCTACAATACACCTCAATCTGATGAATCCAATTATCTAATTTCTCAGCATTTACCTCTCCATTATACATTGGCAATTCGAATTTAATATCAAACTTTAACAAAGGAATTTGTGAAGGAGTTTTACCATGTCCTTTTGGAGAATTTGGAAGAGGTCTTGAACTGATAGAAGAAGAAGAAGATGGAGGTGAGGGTGGTGGAGAAGCACCATTCCCTCCATTTCCATTTGGAGTTTTATCACCACTGTCTCCCTTGTGCTTTGAAGGGTTGGAGCCTTCACCTTGCAACCTTGTATTCCTCTCTTCCATCAAGAGTTTCATCATTTCTCTCATTTCCATGAAAGCCTTTCTGAGATCTTCATCTTCTGTAGGAATATGTTCATGACTTTCTTCATGAGCCATACTTGGTGAATGTCTCCTTGAAGCTTGAGGTGATGATATAATCTTTCTTCTTGAAGAATGAGAACTTGGCTCTACAAGTTGACCTTCTCCTCTTGTGAGTTTCAACCTTGTGAGCATCAGAAAACAAAAACACTTGCAAATAATCAAGTCTTCAAAAACCTATGCTTTGATACCAACTTGATCTGAAAATGATAAAGACTTGTATTCTTGAAAATATTTGCAAGTTTTAATTCAGGTGTTCTTAAGCAAATGGATCAATTTTGCAAACACAACTTTAATAGAAATTACACATTCAAGATGCATATAAACAACAACAAATAACAATGAACATAAAACACATAACACATCAAATGATAAAGGAGTTCACCCCTCTCTTGGGCTACATTTCCTGGTCTAGCTTCCAATGGATCTTTTGTATTATTTTCTCAAAGTGATAAAATATGTGCTTTACAATGCTCAAAATGCCAAATAGATGGCTCCAGTGGCTTCAAAACATCCAAAAACCCCTAGCTAGGCTTTTTCGGCACCTCGTTTGGCTAAAAATTGAAGAAGATAGGCTTCTTGGAAGTTTCCCTTCAAATTTGTTGTCTCTGGATCGCCAAAATGCACCTCTGTCTTCTCAACCTAGCTCCAACGTGCATATTTGTGTTAAAACCCAGCACCAGGCGCAACCGAAAAATGGTGCAAACTACAGGACAGCTAGGGTGTGCCCAGCCCCTAACCGCCAAGTCCATGGGCATATGAGTCATGTGACCGCGAGCTCATACGCAAAGGGGCTACGTTTTAAAAAATATGGTAAATGGTTTGGTACGCGTGACGTGCCGGTGGTTACATTGTAGACATATATGACCGAGGGTCGGGGCTAAGCCCCGGCTCGGACCGTGCCCCATATCAAAACTATTGCAACTTATATACATTGTTTAACATATATATAATAAGAATCATATGTGGGTGCGTCGGTTGGGCGGCCCTTCCCAAGGCTCTTCCCCTGCCCGGCGGTCGCGGAGTCGAGTCCTACCGACTATCAAAATTTTAGACCACCGTCCAGGTGACACGTGGTGTCCATTGATTGGGCCACGTGTCACCATTCCATTCGTCGTAAACATGCCACGTGTCATACGCCAATTCGTCCACACGACTGCCAACCAACACCTGCCACGTGTTGTACAACCCTGCCACGTCAGTGTCCGTACAAACTGTACGGACTGCACAGTTAGCACACATTTTTTTTGCCTGTTTGACGATTTGAACAGAACGTGATATCTCTCTCGTCCGACGTCCGTTTGAACCCAAACGAGTTGCATTGGGTTCGTGACGACGAGACCTACGCACCCATTCGATTTGAAGGGATTCCGAACACTTTGAATTTTGAGCAAAATTTGATCCCCTGGATCATTCTCATGAAATGCCCTAGGTATACTATACCCAAATTAAATCTCATTTTCAAAATATTTGTCATAATGCCCACCTTCCTAACCTTCCAAATTATCAAACTATAATAATTATAATACTTTTTGAACATCAAAAGATCATCATCCACCCTATAAACCTAATTCAATTTTATTCTAAAAAGACTACATGCCTACTATTTACTCATCACTTCAAAACCTGAGAGAATAAGAAATTTACTAAAAATCTTACTATTTACTCATCACTTCAAAACTGGAGAGAATAAGAAATTTACTAAAAAGCTTAAATGCATCCACATTTGTTCAAGAAAATCCCTCTTGACCGTTAGAAAGTTTACATTGAAATCGCCACAAACATCTTGTGAAACTGCATAATGCATTCTTCAGCTGGGTTCCGTTTTTTTATTTTTTATTTTATTGTTTTTACCAGTAATTTTATGGTTATACTTTATTTCACAGTGTTAATATATATTATTAAGTTAACAAAATTCCATATTTAGATTATTTTTTAATCTTATTATTATATCTGGTCGTTTTTTTTATAAATTTTAATGTTTTTACCAGTAATTTTATGGTTATACTTTATTTCTCTTTGGTTCTGTAGGATTCGCTATTCTCATTTTTAAAGTTTATGTTTACCTTAAAAAATCATTTATTAATAACTTTTGAGTGGAGTTTTCATTTTCTATTAAATTTTATTATGGTTATTTTTTTTGTTTGCTAGTTTGTCAGCGACATGCAGGATTAGTTTGTGGTGGAGAAATCATGATTCAACTGTCACCAACCCTTAACATTGCTGAATTTTTTATCCCCGCAAATTTCTAACCGGTAACTTTAACATTAAATAATACCTTAAAACATTTTCATTATGATTATTATTCTCATAATTAATTTTAAATTAAAAAAATCATTTATTAATTAACTTTTGAGATGAATCTTCATTTTCTATTACATTTCATTATGCTTATTATTTTTATCGTTAATTTTAAATAAATCAATTTATAGTTATATTTTTAAATTATTTTATTATCTTATATATATATATATATATTCTTATTTATTTTAATAAAATATTTTTCTCATCTTACTACATTTTATTTTTATTTATTTATTTTAATATATATATATATTTTTTTTAAATTTATTATGATGATGATTAACATCTATTAAGATCGAATTGGTCTAAGAGGGTAAGTGATTACTTGCAATTCTTTACAATTTTGTTTTTGTGCTCGAAAAGCATTAAGAGAAGTTTTCCAAGATCACCATAGTTTTGTTGAGTTAAGAGGTTAGGAAGGTTGGTAGTGTGACAAATATTTTGAAAATGAGATCTAATCTGGTGCCCTAAGAATTTGTTCTTATCTTAACAATGCTTATTTTTTTCTTTACACTTGTCAAAACATATAGATAATTTTGATCTTCTAGAGTAGAGTTGATTACATCCTTATAATATCTTAATTTTCTTTTTACCTCTAACTCTTTATCACACCACATTTTCTCCTTAAATTCTGATTTGATGATTTTTTTAATAGTATCTTTATTTTGCAAAATGGTGTCTTCCGTGATTCCCCAATTAGTTTAGCCAAGACCGGGCATCTTTATGCCATCCTCACTTGAGTCGATGATGGTTATGACTCGATTTTGAAGAAATTTTGGCAAGCCTCTTGTCTTCAATGTTATTTAACTTATTCTAATACATTAGATATCTAGTCATAATTTATATTTTACATTCCCAAACTTATACAAAATTTAATTTTCTACTCTGTAAATAATAATAACTGTAAATAATAATAAATAATAATTTACGTTTGTATGAGCAATCTTGTTTATGTTTGTTTACTTTAACATATCAAATTGGAAATTGATTTTAAAAAATCAAAACACGATTGATTGGGCTTAAAAATTAAAAACGGTTCAGTCTAATTTTTTAATAAATAGATGCTTTAAAAAGTGACGTGATTTCTAAACCTCTAACGAACATGAGCGCTCATCAACTTGGGAATTACGACGAGCGCCACTGTTTGCATGTGAAATATATGAACGCATTTATAAATATCATTTTCACAATACCACTAATGGAATTCATAATATACATATACAGATTCAATATTTTTTTTTTTTTTAAGAAATGAGAAAAATTTTAAAATATTTATAAAACTAGTTATGATTTTAATCATGATTAAAAAATACAATAAATTCAAATATATATATATATATATATAATTTAAAAGTTTAGAAGCTGGAATCATAAAGTGCAGTGCAGTTTTCTCATTAAGTTATTTTATATCATTAAAATCTAAATGTATTATATAGAGATTTAATTATTGATGTTATAAGTGGGAATGGCAATGGTAAATACAAAATATGGTAGATATTAGAACAATATATGGAAAAATCTCATGAATTTTTATTGTCATTAATCCTCCTATATGTGGAGGATGATCCCTTAAGAAAATCATCATCATTAAAAGTAATTGATTTTAATATTGACTCATTTAAAATCCAAGTTGGCTAATGCTAATTCAACACAAATCTCATAAATTTTCATTGTCATTAATCCTCCTATATGTGGAGGATGATCCCTCAAGAAGATCACCATCATTAAATTTAGTAATTGATTTTAACAATGACTCATTTAAGATCCAAGTTGACTAATGCTAATTCAACACCACTATCTAAACCCACATTTTTTTGAACCTAAATATCCAAAATGTTCCACATGTATTTAACATGTGCCACTTGTCAACATGATCCAGATGGATATCGGTGGCCACCCACCTATTCCTACTGACTCACATGTAGTTTTCATCATTTACAGTTATTTCCTAGATTTTCGAGTCCTAAACTTCCAGAGTCGTTTTGAGGCTCTAAACAACGTTTTTGGAGCTCGCCATAGTCAAATTATAGACGAAGTCAGATTTTGACGACTTAATGTGTAGTACTCGGATAGAACTTTCCAACTGACTATCCTGTGCCTAAAATGAAGTTCGTATGCAAAAGTTACGACTCCAGGAAGTTGTTGTACCAACTTACCCCATTGGGGCCCACGTGACTTTTGGCGCTTCATCTCCACATTGGGGCTGCAAACCTTTTAGCTTTTCATCTTCCGGGGGCTAGGTTTTTGGATGTTTAGGGTTTTTCCATTTATGTTAAAAAGGCCTTTCGAGCCTCATTGTACTCATCTTCTTGTGAGGAGCATAGCCATCACATATCTTCTCAGAGATAAGCTACCACCATTCTAACGAGTCTTTCACTCTGTAATTTTACAGTTTTGTAGATTTCACTCATTAAAAGAAATTGGGTATTAATGTATATATGTGCCTCTTGTTATATATATCCGATATATATTTGTTACATTATTGGATCTCTTGCAATATCTCGGTATATTTCTTTATTATATCCCCGCTCTCATTTCGTGCTCAAAATAATCTGGATCAGTGGTACCAAAGTAGGCTGCTCTTGGTCATTTTTTAGTGCATGTCCCTGACGAGGTCCGGGTATAGAAAGTTGGGTCTGGAGCTTATCTCTCTTGAGGACAATCACTCTCGCACACCCAAGAAACCCTCCATCGCAGAAGAAAATAAAAATGATGGAGTAGAAGATTCTATTAATTTGTTGTTGGAGAAAGCTCTCACGTGATAGAGGGACGAAATGATGGAGAATTTTTTCCAAATCCTTCGACGCCTACCGATAAAAACAGAAGCGTCTTCATCAAGAAGAAACTTTGGAGACATCGCTCCTTTCAAGGTACACACTAATTTTGATATTCCCGTATTTGAAGGTTAGATAGATGTGGATGCTATGGAAAAATGGTTAAATCTATTAGAAGGTTATTTCTCTGTGCACAGTTTTTCCGACAGGGAAAAGATCACCTTCGCGCTCCTTAATGCTCTCTCCCATGTAAAACATTGGTGGGAAACTTACTGTGAGAAAATTTCCACAGAGGAGTCTAGAATGTTCGAGGCCGAACCCACTTGGAAATCTTTCGTAGATGCCATCAAGGAAAAATATTGTCCTATTGGAAACTATGAAGACCGATACATGAGATGGACCACACTGCATCAAGAGAGGGGCCAAGCAATGCTGAAGTTCACCAATACCTTCCATACCTTGTGCACCAAGATGGGTATCAAAGATTCTGAGCGAAATTTGGTTCTGAAATACCGTGGGGCTCTACAAAGGTACATCCAAACTGAAATGGATTTTTTGGACATCTCATCGCAGTGAGCTGCTTATCGATATGTTGTCAAAATCGAGAAAAAATTTAAGCACTAGAACAAACGAAAGTTCAAGTATGAAAATTCACAACAACCAAAGTATGATAAAGAAGACCCTAACAAACAATCTTCCAAAAACCAGTCCAAGACGTAGGAAAAAAAGGGTAAGGTAAAGACAAAGAACGACACTGGAAAGTGGTGTGATTTTCACAAAATCCCCTGACACAACACCGATGAATGTCGCTCAAAACAATCATTGGTGGTCGAGATCAAAGAAAAATATCTGAACCCAAATTCATAAAATAATGGAAGGAGACAGATCATCAGCGTAGACCCCACTGCCACTATCATAACCACAACAATCCAACTAGAAGCACCAATAGATCCTAAAGTGGGGGAGTGCCTCTTCCATTCACAGATGTGGGTGAAGGGGATCCCGTTGCATTTCATTATTGATAGCGAAAGCCAAAATAATCTCATCTCAGTAAAGTTCATCAAACAGTTGGAATTTCCAATAACACCACACTTGCAACCATACAACATCGGGTGGCTTCGCCAGGGACAAGATCTTTGTGTCAGCCAACATTGTTTTTTGTCCTATGACATCAAGCCCTTCAAGGAAGAAGTATTGTGTGATGTTTCCTCACTGAATGTCTGTGATGTTCTTTTGGGCTAGCCATATATGTGGAAGCACAATGTTGTTTATGAGTCTCGATCTCGTATTGTCATTATTACTATGGGGGTTCATCTTTACAGGATACCATAGGTAGTTCCGACTACTGTTTTGACACAACAGTGCAACAAATTTGTCTCTCGTACGATGAAGTTTAGCTTCTTCGCGATTCAGGAAGGAAGTGAACTGAAGGACACTATGACCACTACGACCTTGTTTCAAGCCCCCTCTATCCAACAAAAGCAGGTCGAAAAAATTGAAGAAAAGCACAAAGATTCCTTTTGCACACAGTCATCTCATGCAGTAAGACTGGTTAAAAATGTCCATCCCCTCCAACATTAGGTTTGCGACAACCTTCCACAAGCCAAGCAACTCAACGTCTCCAGCAAGGCAAGAAACTCACCAAGGTTCAGATTCAACAAACGCTTTCCCATCTCCCATGGAAACTCAACACAATGGAGAACATTTCTTCCTAATGGGGGAGGATTGATCCATATGGATATCAGTGGCCACCCACCTATTCCAACTGGTTCACATGTATTTTTCATCATTGGCAGTTATTTCCTAGATTTTCGATTCCTAAACTTTCGGGGCCATTTTGAGGCCCTAAACAATGTTTTTGGAGCTTTCCATAGTCAAACTATAAATGGAGTTAGATTTTGATGACATAATGTGTAGTCCTCAGATAGACCTTTCCAATGGGCTATCGTGCACCTACAACGAAGATTGTATCCAAAAGTTACGACCCCGACAAGTTGTTGTACCAACTTACCCTATCGGGGATCACATGACTTTTGGCGCTTCATCTCCACATTGGCACCGCAAACCTTTTGGATTTTCATCTCCGGAGGGCTAGGTTTTTGGATGTTTAGGATTTTTCCATTTATGTTAAAAAGGCCTTTCGAGCCTCATTGTACTCATGTTCTTGTGAGGAGTTTTCACATCTCTTCTGAGATATAAGCTGCCACCATTCTAGTGAGTCTTTCACTATGTAATTTTACAGTTTCGTACATTTCACTCATTAATAGAAATTATGTATTACTATATATTTGTGTCTCTTGTTATATATATCTGATATATCTCTGTTACATTATTAGATCTCTTGCAATATCTCAGTATATTTATTTATTATATCTCCGCTCTAATTTCGTACTCAAAATAATCCAGATCACAACATGTCTAACAAGTAGAATATTAACATGGAACCCTAAGGGAGACACTTAATGTTACTTAATTCTAAAATAAGTTCAAAGTATATATTATTATGTCTTTTCCTTTTTCTAATAAATCTTTTAATTTTTAATTTTCATATACTAAGACTTTCTTTCAATTAACACTTATTGACATTCAATATTGTCAATGCATTTTGAAGATATTTATATATTTTTTCCCAAAATAGCATTTATGTAGTAGGTGGAAGTAACTTTTTCTTTTAAAGTTTGTACTTGATCTTGAAAAGCCAAAAAAAAATGTTATTTCTCAAAAAAGTGTGTGAGTTTTTATTCTTTTTTTAAGTAAAGTGTATGGAAGACAATTAGTTGAAATTATTTTATAATGAATTTGTTTCATGTATTAAGATCGTGTCATCAAAGATAATTTTAACAAAGATTTCATGCATTGTCCCTTATCCCTATAATCAAAATGAACATCGTTGTATACCAAAGTATTGATAATAACATAAATATATATAAAAAAAAAACAACGATGATAATGGAAGTATTTATAATCACATAAATAACAAAAAGGAGAAAGAGAAATGGTTGCTGAAATTTACTTACAAATCCTAATGTATGGAGGAATACATTTCCAAGAAAATGCATGCTCATTAGAGAATAACAATATCATATTGTGTGATAGTCAAACCGATAAGAGAAKGGAGAGATTTATTTTTTTTAAATTGCAAAAATATTAACAAAGGAGAAACAGAAATGGTTGCTGAAATTTACTTACAAATCCTAATGTATGGAGGAATACATTTCCAAGAAAATGCATGCTCATTAGAGAATAACAATATCATATTGTGTGATAGTCAAACCGATAAGAGAATGGAGAGATTTATTTTTTTTAAATTGCAAAAATATTAACAAAAATATAACTGGTACAAACCAAGTTATTTTTATGAGGTAATTAAGTTATTATGTGACTAATTAAGTTTGAACCAAAAACTTATTTAACATAAGTGACGTTATACAAATATCAAAACATTATATCGAAACTATGAGCTTGTGTACAAAATAGCTCATAGATATTTATATTTTATTGCATACATATAAATGTTGTGTTTATATACAAAATATGTGCTTCCTTTGAAAGCTTTTTTCCCAAAGCTCAAGATCCAAAAGGTTGCTTAAATATTTTTTTTTTAAACAACAACATATTTTTTTTATTAGTTCAAACATATAGTTGCGTTGAAGCTAAAGCTAACTGTGATTACATTCCCTGATTTTGTGGAACTTTCACAAAAATGGACACATTTCTAGATTAACAACTATACATAAACAATTCTCTTCCCAACGATAGTTCCAAGTATTTTTACTAGTGGCATGTCTAACATATTGAGATAAAATATAAATCACTCTAAAGAACATTTAAACTAAGTCAAAAGTGGACACTTCCTTGTTCTTTCTTCCCTTCAATGAGGGGGACTTGGACCTTCAATCTCCATAGGATCTTGACTATGATGGACAATTTCATCTTCTATTATCCCCGCTTGATTCGAATTCTCAATGCCATAATTGTTGGAGGACAAAGATAGGGAATCCATATGCTAAGAGAGGAATAAAGAACAAATTATGATGCACTTAGTCTTCAATGAGTCAATTCATTTCTTCTGAAGAAGGAGAAGGCTCATGATATTGGCATTCTGAGTGATGTTGGTTTGTTCAAGCTCAAAAATCTTGGAGGAGATTATCATTAGTGCATTATTGTTGTCTTGATTGATGTTTTCATGTCTGCGAAGGAATCATCTTACCTCCCTAATATTGTTGTTGTCTATGAATGTATAGTCCACTCCTTCCACTTGGACATAATATTGAAACAAACTAAATTGACATATAAAAAAACTAGCGAAAAAAATGAAGCACCAGACCCCAAATTGAGAGGCTAATATTTAAGCCATGGAATAAAAGGAAGCTCAAAATTTAACCCATATTTTCTACTTCAAAATGAAATATCAAAATAATCACATACATAGAAACCCACACAGAAACGTTAGAAGACCAGGACATGCCTAGTCAAAAAACTATAGTAGAAGAAAATTACCAACATTGGAATCCAAATGCATCTCTACACCACTGAACACAGACCATGTTGGTTTTGAAGCTTGATTATCTTCTTGATTCATAGGTTTGTTTCAGTCGTGCTTGGACCCCATTCCCTAATGGGGGGGTGTGGGGGCGCTTGCCCCCCCACAACAGTTGTCAGGGGGGTCCAGGGGGGGGCAACGACAATTTTTGTAGCCCCCCATGGCGAGGGATTCAGGGGCAGCGCCTCTGAAGCAAAATATTGGGAAACCTTTTCTTGTAAAATATTGTAATTTCATAGTCAATCTAGACCATTCATTATAAGGTCGCAAATCTGACGATAGAAGTTATTTTTAGGGTTTTTTTTTCCCTAGAAAGAAATCCTCTCTTATGAGGGAATTGTATTGTGGTTGTGTATTATCGCGAATTTTGTATTCTGAGAGAGGAGACTGTGATTGAAATAAGAGGAAGTTACAACAGTTGAGGTGTAGGTCGTATCCCTCCATTTTGATGGATAATAAAATGGAAGGACCTGACAATTTATCTGGTGGACGTAGCCCACACTAGGTGAACCACGTATATCTGTGTATCTAATGTATTGTGTATATTCTGTGTTTTATTTCCACATTTTATTTTATTTTATTTCTCTGCGATCCCATTTTTCTAACAACTGGTATTAGAGCGAAAGGTAACTCATAGGAAAAGAGGATTCCTAGTTCGAGTGGGAGAAATGGCGGAAGATGGAAAGTTTAGGGTCGATAAATTTAACGACCAAAAATACCAGTTATGGAAGATGCAAATGGGAGATTATTTATATCAGAAGGATCTATTCCTAGCATTGGGTGGAATAAAAAAGAAGATGACGACCATGAAGGATGAAGAATGGGAGGTTCTTGTAAGAAAGGCACTAGGAATGATACGACTGATCCTGATAGTGTCGATGGATTTCAATATTTCAAAAGAAAAGACAATGAAGGAGCTGATGGATGCATTAGATAAAATGTATGAAAAAACCTCGGTGTCCAATAAGGTATTTCTAATGAAGAGATTATTTAATATGAATATGTCAGAAGGTGGGTCTGTTGCAGATCATATAAATGAATTTAATATAGTAACTAATCAACTAAGTTCTGTACAATTGGACTTTGATGATGAGGTCAGGGATCTTCTAATCTTGTGCTCATTGCCAAAAATATGGAATGGCTTGGTCATCGATGTAAGTAACTTTGTCTCTGGTTCAAACGCTCTAAAATTTGATGATGTTGTTGGTGTTATCCTTAGCAAGGAAATGCGATGGAAAAGCACATGTGAGACATCATGTAATGCATTGAATATGGAGAACATGGGAAGACAAAAGGATAGAGGAAAGGGCCCAGGGAACCGTGGGAATTCTAGGAAGGGAAGATCCAAATCTAGAATGGGAAAGATAGAGTGATGGAATTGTGGGAAAAAAGGACATATGAAGAATGACTGTAGAGCTCCAAAGAAACAAAGAGATGGACAACAAGAGAGAAATCAAGAAGCAAATGTAACGGGTGATGTGTTACAAGATGCTTTGATTCTTTCTGTAGATATTATTTCTAAGTCTTGGGTAGTAGATTTAGGGGATTCATTTCATGCCACACCCCATAGGAAACATTTTCTAAATTATGTTCAAGGTGATTTTGGACAGGTTCATTTGGGTGATGATGCACCATGAAAAAATGTCGGAATGGAAAAGGTACAAATAAAGAAAAAGAATCGAAACCAATAGTTATTGAAATAGGTAAGACATGTACCAGATCTAAGGAAAAATATAATTTCAATAGGGTAGTTGGAAAGTGAAGGTTGTATATCTATATTTACATATAAGGCATGGAAGGTCACCAAAGGATCATTGGTGATAGAGAAATGAGAGAAGGTAGGTACATTGTATTTATGTACTGGTAATACTAACTCTTCTATGTATTTAGCTTCTACAAGAGTGGATGAAACATTGTGGCATCATAGGCTTGGACACATGAGTGAGAAGGGGATGCAAATACTTCCAAAAATAAATTTGTTACCAGATATTAAACAAATTGATTTGGATTTTTGTGAGCACCGTGTTTATGGAAAACATAAGAGAGTTATATTTCTCAGAGTTGGAAAGGTAAAGAAGAATGAAAAGTTAGAGCTTGTGAATACATATGTATAGGGACTAGCTCAGGTATCATCTCTTAGTGGCTCTCATTATTATGTTACTTTTATTGATGATGCAACTAGAAAAACTTGGGTTTATTGCATTCGAAAAAAATCTGATGTTTTTGATACTTTTAAGAAATGGAAATCTTTGATTGAGAATGAGACATGAAAAATGTTGAAGTGTCTCAGATCAGACAATGAAGGCGAATATTGCAACAAGGATTTTGAGGATTACTGTTCATACCATGGGATTCGTAGAGATAAAACAGTTCCAGGAATACCAGAAGAAAATGGTGTGTCAGAAAAGATGAATGGGATAATCATGGAGCGTGCAATGAGTATGAGGTTGCATGTTGGGTTTCCCTTACAGTTCTGGGAAGATGTTGTAGATATTGTTGTTTATTTAATAAACATAGTGTTATCACATGAAGTTGTCAAGGGTTGCAACAGTCTTCCATATATTTTTCTTGCACAAGAAGCAACCATGAGCACCAATCGTAGCATTCAGAGCAATCCATTTCAGGCATGAATCACCAACAATCAGATAGGTTCAGTTTTCAATGACGGAGATCCCAAGAGAATTTCAGATCAACGGCTCTCGGGCATCCAATATTTCAAAGTAATGCAAGGATTAGCGACTAGACAAAGGAGCTGAAACCCCGAAGTAAATCTGATCCATTGAAGGCTGAGGATACGCGTTAGTAGATCTAATGCTTCAGAAGATTTACTTTAGAATATTGCGCGAGCAAGCAGAAGCAAACTCCCGAAGCCCGAACTCCAGAAGTAAATATTGGCCTTCCAAATCTAAAGGATAGGTGGAGGTAGGTCCCTCACTTCAGATATTCGGCACTATGGAGGATTGTGGGAGTTATGCATTGAAAAGTACCATAGAGCCGAAGCTCGAACTCCCAAATTGATAGTGATTCATTGATCTTCACAACAGTAAAGATCAATGTGTGGAAACAAAAGTAGGGCTTTCCAAGATCATAGATTGCGATCAGATCAACGACATGCATGTATTCGGCATGTCAAAGTTATGCGAGGATTAACGACCAAGTAGAAGCCCCGACGTGCTTTTTCCCGAAGTCAAAGATCAAGCACCACACGTCCTTCTCCATGGGATGGTCATTATTTACTTCGGGAATCCAGGCTTCAAGATTTTTAGCCCCTCCCCTATCGCTTTCATCCGGAGCATTTTCTCCCAAAGACCCCAGATCACTGCCGCGTGTCCATCCAAATCTAACGGTGGTAGTTTTCTTCAGGACTTTGGGTTTCGGGAGTTTCAACATCTCGACTTTCGGTTTCATCCAGAGCGTTTTCTCCCGAAGTTGCAGATCAAGCACCACACATCCTTCCGGAGCAGACAATCATGATTTACTTTGGGACTTCGGGCTTTGGGAGTTCAACATCTCCAACCCTGACATCATATGGGGTGGTTTCTCTCGGAATTATAGATCAAGTGCCACGTGTATTCATCAAATTTATGGTCATCGTTCTCTTCAGGGATTCAACATTCATTCTAGGTTGCCACGTCACTCTAGGCCCATATTAGTCCGAGATTTATGCCAGATCTACAAGAAGACCCCTCTCGAGTTCTGAAGTTACAATGTACATGGAAACCATCATTGCAGACATGTGGAATCCTTATCGGTCATGAAACATGTCTTCCATCTGGAGCTGACACGTGACACTCATTCCAGACCATTTGGTCACATCATTCACTCATTTCTACGTGACACATGTCGCTCCTCTTTTCATGACACGTCAACATAATGACATCATGACACCACATCAGATCATCCTCTGAGAATTATTCTTGTTCAACACCAAAATTAGCGCCATATCCAAGCGCAGTTAGAATGATCCTAAAGTTGGCAGGCGGATAAGCTTTAGCGAGGTGCTAAATTGGCAGGGCTGCCCAGATCGCGGAACGCAACCAGATCAATAGCCATGCTCCATTGCGGGGACACAACATGCTCGAAAGATAAAATTATTGAACGGTCTCGCAATCAAAACCGTGGTATAGCGTAAGAGCTACATGGTGGTTGGTGGTAAATTGTGGGCCCAAAAGTGGTCTGGATCCAAACCGCCTTTGACGGTTCCACAATCACATGCTTACATAACGTCAAATTCAAGAGCAGCACGTGACGGACCCCTAGGTGTTAATCCTTGTCCCGATCCCGAGGAAGGATCAGTGAATAAAACATGAGATTGATGGTTGAAGCGTCGACTACCTTCGTAAATGGAAGCATGCAGGATCTGGCCGTGGAGACAGAGTTGCTGACCCGAGGTACCACAATGGACATGTTTTTCTGCAGGCCCATGCTGAGTTGAGCTTGTGTCTGACAGGAGGATACACACATAGTCTAACAAAAGGATGCACACATGTAAAGCCTTGAATGGGATGGCCGGATCACATGCCTGGTAGTTGTGGACTGATTTGAATATAAATAGATCAGTTCAATATTTTGTTAAGGGTCGTCAACTAGTTGAGAAAATCTCCCTATTTTGTAATATTTTGATGCCAAAATTGTTCTCTGGTTATGTATCAAATTTGAGAATTCACATTAATAGAAGTCATCTTCTTTCATCTCTTTGTTTAAACTGTGTTGAAATACTCGGGCATGGAGGATCCGGTTGAGGGTTGTGATTCTATTGTAAAGTAGGTTTGATTATAGTAGTTTCGTGACCATTTTTAGTCATCTTCCTTGTTATCTTATTTCCCCTTATGCTGTTGTGACATATTTTAGTGTCTGAAACTTGAGTTCAAGAGTGCTCTTGAGCCTGAGTTTTTCTTCACCAAGATGCTTGAAAGACGGATTCCCATGGCATACATTTCCACCTTTCTCACTAAGTCTTCCTTCTGCCCACCGTTAAACTCGAATCACTGACTAAAGTTAATGAGGCCCTCACTTCCTTGTGCATTGCTTGTCCAATTTCTGTGATTAAAATCATTTTTGTACTGATTTTTGTCCATTTGACCTCCACTCATAAAACCAACATCCATTAAACATTCTGATGAGTATTGGGCTTATCCTCTTGCATTCAGAGGGTGAATCTCAGTGCTAACATTAATGGTGCCATTGCCGGGGAACCAAGTGAAGATATCTTCCCTGGGAGGATGAAAACAATCAGATCTGATATTTGATGGTGAAAAAAGACCAGGCACATTCAGATTGCATATCATTCACCTGACGACTCCATGATTAAAGAATATAGTGGCGACTCCACAAGTTTAAGAATTCATATTTTCAGATGGAAGCCATCTTGGCTCGAAGGTTTTCTCCTTTTAATTTCTCTGTTGTTCCTGGTTTTCCAAATTTTGTTCCTACTATGGATGAGTGGGGTGATTTTTTTTCCACATTTGGAGAACATAAAGATGACAACCCTGTTGAGCATTTGCTTGAGTTTCGTGAACTCATGCATTAGTGGGGAATACACCATGAGGATGTATTAATGAATATTTTCATGTACTCATTAGAGGGATATGCTCGTGAGTGGTATGAAGATGTTCATGTACTCATGCAGTTTTCAATATGCATTGTCAAAAGTTTTATTCCTTTGAGTTATATTGTCATAGATGTTGTAAGGAGTATAAAGACTTTGTTCAAGATATAGTTGATTCTTATGAAGTCTGTGAGGATGAAGAATATGCCTTGGATGAGAAATCAACTATTTCTCTTCCTTGTTCACCTGCATCAAATGAAAGCTGTGTTTGTTGTCTCAGTAAGGAAAGTGTAGAAATTGAATCTATTCTAGAAGCTGATATTCTTTGCATCCCTGTCTCTAAAAATCCTAGATATTAGTAACCTATTTTTGACGCATGTGATGATGATAAGGTATTGCTTCCTGGATTGAATCTTGAAAGGCATCTTGTGTTTAATGATGAAGAGCAGTTTTATTAGGTTGGGAAAAAGATACCTTTTGGAAATGCGTTCGAGTCTCCTCCTTCATTTGATCATTATGGAGACAATGACGAAGATGTGGAGGTGTTTTTCGAACAAAAGGGCATTAGCATCCATCCTTCTTATGAATAAAATAACATTAAAACTAATGGACTAAAGACGACATAAATAAAATAACATTACTAATGTAATATACCCCAATTAAGGGGTAATGAGCCATTATTTAGGGCTTAACATGCCCATCCCCTTGAGATAAGTGTTGTCCGCAATGCTTGAGTAACTCTGGATGCTTTTGTATAAAAGATTCATCTTCCCAAGTGGAATATTCAGCCGATAGTTTCCTCCATTTAATGAGATACTTTGAAATGGATCTATTCCTCAGCTGGCAAATTCTTGTGTTAGTGATGGCTTCAGGCTCCAATATGATTTTTCCTTCCTCGTCAAGTTCTTGTTAGAAAAACAGGACCGCGGAGAAATAAAATAAAACAAATGCGGAAACAAAACACAGAAGATACACAATACAAGAGAGACACAGATTTACGTGGTTCATCCAGTGTGGGCTACGTCCACCAGAGAAATTGCCAGGTCCTTTCTTTATTATTATCCAGCAAAATGAAGGGATACAACCTACAACAAAACCCGTTGTAACTTCCTCTTCTTTCTCTCACAGTCTCCTCTCTCAGAATACAATACTCGCCAACATACATAGCCGCAATACATTTACCTCATAAAAGAGGGTTGCCTTCTAGGGTAAAAAACCCTAACATAATCTCTATCTTTAGATCTGCGACCTTATAATGAACAGTCCATATTTACAATGAAATTACAATATACTTTTACAAGGAAATTTTTGCTTCGGGGGATTTGCCCCCGAACCCCCATCGGGGGGCACTGCCCCTAAACCCCCGCTGGGGGCCCGCTTTCCCCCAGACCCCCCATCCAGGGGGATACCCCCCCCGGACCCCATAGAGGGGGCACCCCCCCTCTGCACTCCCCTGCGTGGAAGAGTGTACATACTTCTGGGGTGTAAATACTTCATGGGGTATAAACACGGTTGAAAGTAAAAGACCTCTAAATCAGGAAGATAATCAGGCTCCACAACCAATAGTTCTAGCAATATAGTTTGAAATGGGATCTTGTCACCTATAACCTTCTTTAAGCATGAAACATGGGAAACTAGGTGTACTCGTGAAGATGCAGGCAACTCCAATTTGTATGCCATAGTACCAATCTTTTGCAACACCTTATAAGAGACATAGTACTTTCGTGATAATTTATTATCCTTCTTGGATTTCTTGAGGGACATCTGTTTGTATGGTTGTAGTCTTAAAAATAGCCAATCCCCTACTTCAAAACTTATTTCACTACGATGTTGATCTACTTGTTGTTTCATGCGATTTTGTGCCATGGTTCGGTTGTCCTTTAATATTTGGAGAACTTGTTGATGCTCGATGTGATATTCCACTGCTTGAACCTTAGATTTTTATTTTAGAGAAGAAGTGATGGAAGGAAGGTGGTATCCATAGAGTTCCATAAATGGTGTCATTTTTGTTGCAGTATGAAAGGAAGTGTTATACCACCATTCTGCCAAGGGTAACCATTTGAACCATTGAGTTTGTTTATCAGAGAAAAAGCAATGAAGCTAGCCTTCCAAACATTTTTTCACTATCTCAGTTTGTCCATTAGATGGAGGATGATACGATGAGATATGAGCCAATTGAGTACCCAAACAAGAAAATAATTCTTTCCAAAAATGTCCAGCGAAGATGGGATCTCTGTCACTTACAATAATCGTTGGGCTGCCATGTAGCTTTTGAACTGTCTCCATGAATGTGGTGGCAACTATACTGGCTTTGAAGGGATGAGAGAGTGCACAAAAGTGTGCGTACTTGGTCAGTCTATCAACAATCACCATGATGACACTCTTTCCTTTAAACTTCGGTAACCTTGTGATGAAATCCATGGAAACCTCCTCCCATCACTGACTTGGGATGGCTAATGGTTGTAAAATACCTAGGGTCTTAATTGTTTCCACCTTATCCTTTTGGAAAACCAAACATTCTTCCACAAACCTTTGAACATCAGTTTTAAGGCCATCCCAAAAAAATTCCTTCTTGACCCTATGGTAGGTTTTCAAAAATCCCAAGTTCCCTCCTACTGGAGAGGTGTGCAATTCCAATAGTACCTTTTGTTTGAGTTGGGAGTTCTTACATAATTATAAGAGATCTTTGTACCATAGTGAATCATTTTTCCATATAAATGTATCAGATGCACTGGAATCGTGCTGCAACCTTTGAATGAGAGTCCACACTTTTTCGTCATTCTTCCATTCATCCCTTTCTTCTATTATCCAATCAGGTTGGATGATTGAGATAACACAGAGAAACGCCTCAACATATTCATCCTTTCTTGAGAGTGCATCTATCACAACATTTTTCTTCCCTTTTTTATAGACGATTTCAAAATCATAACCCAATATCTTGGTTACCCATTTTTGTTGTTCTTTTGAAGATAGTGTTTGTTCCAAGAAGTATTTAAGACTATCATGATTTGTTTTGACCTTGAAGTGCCTACCTATTAGGTAAGGATGCCATTTCTTCAATGCATGTAGTAATGCCATCATTTCCTTCTCATAAATGGGTTTGTGTAAGTCCTTTCCCTTGAGTGGTCAACTTTCAAAATCCAGGGGCCTCCCTTATTGCATTAGGACAAAACCAAATTCAATTTCCCGAGGAATCACATTCCACAATAAAGGTTTTTGTGAAGTCTAGAGTGGTCAAGACAGGATCTTTTCACATCACCTCGTTAAGTTGTTCAAAAGATTTAGTTGCCTCTGAAGTCCATGAAAATGCATCCTTCTTAGTTAGTGCCATTAAAGGTGTTGCTATTCTTCCATAGTGCCGAACAAACTTGCGGTAGTAACCTGTCAAACCCAAGAATCCTCTAAGATTCTTCAATGTTTCGGGTATTGGCCAATCCATCATGGCCTTAATCTTGTTAGGGTCTACCTTGACACCTTCATGAGATACAATATGACCCAAATACTCTACCTCCTTCACTCCAAAGAAACATTTGGATGATTTGACATATAATTGTTGCTCCTTTAGTAGTTATACCACGTTGTCAACATGTCACACATGATCCTCCCAAGACTTGCTATAGATTAGTATATCATCAAAAAATACTAACACAAATTTTTGAAGGAAGGGCTTGAAAATGGAATTCATCAACCCTTGGAATGTGGAAGGTGCATTTGTAAGGCCAAAAGGCATGACCAAAAATTTATAATGGCCTTCATGAGTTCAGAATGTTGTTTTTGGGATATATTCTTCCGTCATTCTAATCTGGTGATAGCCTGAACGAAGATCCAACTTTGTGAAATAGATTGCTTCATGTAGTTCATCTAACAATTCATCAATGACGAGAGTAGGAAACTTATCTTTAATAGTGATCTTGTTGAGCTCTCTATAATCTGGACACATATGTCATAAGCCATGTTTCTTGAATACCATTACCACCGGTGCAGAGTAAGAACTTTGGCTAGGTCTAATAATGCCAGCCTCTAACATTTCTTCAACCATGCGCTCATTTTAACTCTTCTGGGAATAAGAGTATCTGTATGGCCTGATGTTAGGAGGAACACTCCCAGGAATTAGGTGAATATCATGATCATGATTTCGAGTGGGTGGAAGACCTTTGGGAATATCTTCAAATACTTTGGAATGCTTATCAATGATCCCTTGGAGATCTAGAGGAATAGATGGCTTATATGTTTGAACATCTAGTGAGAATAGTTGTGCAATAACACCTTGATGCCCCTTTTTCAATAATTTTGTCATGCCATTAGAGCTTATCACCTTACCGAGTTTCCCTGTGATACCTCGTAACTCAATTTCTTTTCCTTCCAATGAAAATTTCATGAAAAGTTCTTGAAAATTAAAATCCATTGTTCCTAATGATTGTAACCATTGGATTCATAGTACAACATCAACACCACCCATGGGTATAACAATCATTGGACTATTCATTACATATTCCCCCATAGTAAGATTGATCTTATTGCATTTTCCTGAGCAATTTATAGTTCCTCCATCTGCAATCATTACTTGAAACTTTGGCATTGGATATACAAAGCAATTGAGAGATTTGGCTAATTTATAGTGAATGAAATTATGAGTACTTCCAGAATAAATTAGGACTATTACCTTTTTCTTTTTGATATATCCTTCGATCTTGAGGGTTTGAGGAGTGCTAATTACAGCCAATGCATTACACGATATCGTGGGAGTCAACTCTTCAGACGAAATTTCTTCTACGTTTTCATCTTGAGATGGTTTTTGTTCTTGTTCTTGTTCTTGTTCTTCTTCCTCTTCACAATCTATGTAGAATAATTTCTTCTCACCACACTTATGTCCCTTACTGTACTTTCTGTCACAATTAAATCATAAACCTTTTTCTTTTCTTTCCTCGAATTGTTGAGGTGTCAACCTTGTAGGTTGAGGTGTTTTAGAAGAAGAAGCATTATTCTCTCTATAGCTGTTAGGATTGATCCTTCTAGTAGCCATAGCCATATTTTTACTTTCACCATTTCTTGCCACCCTAAATGCATTTTCCAATGATTTGGGTTCCCAAAGGTGAACCTCATATTGAATGTTATCCTTTAAAGTTCCTATGAATACATCAATCAAGTGCTCATCTGGAATATCTGTGACCTTTATATTCAATCTTTGGAAGTTCTCAATGTGCCTTGTAACTGAACCCTTTTTCTTAGATTTATCAATTGGCTAAAGAAGGTATTGCTCCTTGTACCCTCATAGTGTGCTATCATTTCTTCCGTGAAAATTGTCCAAGTGACGAGTGACTTGCGCGAAAAAATCCATTGATACCATACAAATTGATTGGGTTCTAAATATAAAGAAGCAATTTGTACCTTTTGTGTATGTGGCATATTATGTATATCAAAAAATTGCTCCATTTGAAGTATCCATGTGATTGGGTCCTTGCCATCAAACTTCCTCATATCGATCTTAGGAACGTGGTTGGTCTTGAACCCAAAGTTGGAGTTTCTCCATTCTTGATTCATCTTCCTTGTGTCCTCATCATGAATTTCAAGGGAGACATTTTCACTTTCAGGTGTCCTCTCTATTAGGACATTTTCATTCCTTCCATGATCTCCCTTTTTAAACCATCCATCTTAGTATCCATTATTGCCTCCAATTTAGCTTCAGTTGAATCCATCATCCCTTGTAGTTCATATTTTGTCACTTTCTTCTTTTGTAATTCATTTATGTCCCTACACATTTCTTCACCTTCATCAAGAGTCCAAGTAGGAATTTTTGGAGGCTTATTTGGTGTAGAAGTTCCCTTTTTGGGTGGCATGTTGGCCAAGTATCACTTTTGAGCCTTGATTTTGAGGTGGTTCTGCTAGACAATCTTTCTGCTGCTGTATCTCCAAAGTTTTGGCCCTTCTGGGTATGAAAATTTATTTTTTGTAGTTCTCTGATATTTCTTCTCTGCAATTCCATAGGTCTGATCAAAATTGGATGTGCCAAGTGGAATTTACAGTAACTTCCCCACAACTTGCTGATTTTTAGCCTTTCTAGGAGATCTCACTTGTATAGTGTGCCCCACACAAAATAATTGATATAAATTTTGAAACACGTACCCAAAATAATACAAATTGTCCACTATCCAATGCAACCAATCTCACTCAATTTGGATACTCTAGGAAGAAGTTATGATTGTTTTACCTGGAACACCTTCTTGAGACTAGTCAATAGGATGAGTCAGATACCCTATCTTCCACAGGGTGTATCTACAAATGTAAGATGACCCAGAAGATGAAATGTTTACCACAGATACCTTACTAAGTTCTATGAATATCCTCTGGATTTCAGGGTCTGAAACGTTACAAAAAATGTTTTATAGTGAAAATTCCATAATGAATTAGTTCAGGATGATTCCAGAACCCTATATTGCACAGGCTGTATCTCCGAAAGTATAAGGCATCAGGAGCTAAAATTTTAACCCAACGTACCTTAATCTGTCTACTAAATATCCTCCAAGCCGTTCCTTCTGAAACATTGTATAAAAAAAGTTATAGTGAAAATTCGAAGGTGTCTTAGATGTAGCAGCGAAACCCTAAGACCTTGAGCTCTGATACCATATGTTAAGAACCAAATATTAATATAGCATAGAAAAACCTCATAATAAGTAATCAACGACTTGAAAAAGAGATAAATTCAAATAATAATTCTCTTCAATGGGGAAACTTCTTTATTCCCACATAAATGTACAATTACAGGATGATTTCAAATGAAAATGTCTCCTTGGTATATATAGGAGACTAGGAGGTATAATTACAACTAATGGACTAAAGCCGACACAAATAAAATAACATTACTAATGTAATATGCCCCAATTAAGGGGTAATGAGACATTATTTAGGGCTTAACATATGTTCATGTACTCATTAGAGGGATATTCTCATGAGTGGTATGAAGATGTTCATGTACTCATGCAGTTTTCAATATGCATTGTCAAAAGTTTTATTCCTCTGAGTTATATTGTCATAACTGTTGTAAGGAGTATAAAGACTGTGTTTAGGATATAGTTGATTCTTATAAAGGCTATGAGGATGAATATGATGCCTTGGATGGGGAATCAACTATTTCTCTTCCTTGTTCATCTACATCAAATGAAAGATGTGTTTGTTGTCTCAGTAAGGAAAGTGTAGAAATTGAATATGTTCTAGAAGTTGATATTCTTTGTAGCCCTGTCTCTAAAAATCCTAGAGATGAGCAACCTATTTTTGATGCATATGATGATGATAAGGTATTGCTTCCTGGATTGAATCTTGAAAGGAATCCTGTGTTGAATGATGAAGAGAAGTTTTCTCAGGTTGGGAAAAAGATACCTTTTGGTAGTGCATTCAAGTCTCCTCCTTCATTTGATCATTATGGAGATAGTGATGAAGATGTGGAGGTGTTTTTCGAACAAAAGAGCATTAGCATCCATCCTTCTTATGAAAATTAAATCTTCTTCCAAGGGCATCATGTTAAAGAGAAAGAACCATCCATTGATATACATGAGGCTATTTCTTGCTATTAGCTAACAAATGTTATCAGAGCAGACCAAGGCGAATTGGACCAACAACATGCATCAACCTTTCACTCACCTGTGCTTTCCATAGACATTCAACAATATGTGAGCAACTGTGAGACATAGAAGGTTTTTCGATACCAACCCAATAAGTTTTATCACCTATTATATGACCCTATAGAGAGGTACATGGAGTTGCATTTCCTCAATGTGTTGAAGGCTCCAAGATTTATATTAACTTCATCATTAGGAGGAAATCAAAAGGATGTAATTAGTTTGTTGTCACAACTTTATTATACCTTGCTAACCAGTGACAGAGTAAATAAATTTTCAATTAGGAAATTGTTTGAATGGCTCTGGTGGAAGTTTGTTTTCACCTAGTGCATTGTAAAAAAATCAGTTAGTGTAGGTTTGTATATAAATAAGCCTCTTCTGGAGCATGTGTGTTTGCTTTATTTTCAAGTAAATAGTGTACATATCAGCCTGTGGTCCTCATCATGATGTTTTGGAGATCGAACCCACAACCCAATAGCTAAGGCACTGGAACTGCATGTTCTTGGCATATCACAGTGAGCATGCTATCCCTTATGGAGCCGATGTTATCACTTGAAGTTGTCAAGGGTAGCAACAATCATCCAAATATTTTTCTTTCACAAGAAGAAGCCATGAGCACAAAGTGCAACATTCAGAGGAGTCCATTTCGGGCGTGAATTACCAGTAAGCAGACAGGCTGGATTTTCAACGACGAAGATCCCAGGAGCATTTCAGATCAACAGATCTTAGGTGTTTAGGATTTCAAAGTAGTGCAAGGATTAGTGACTAGACATAGGAGATGAAATCCTGAAGTAAATATGTTCCATTGAAGGCTGAGGATACGCATCATCACATCTCATTCTTCAAAAGATTTACTTCAGAATATTGTGCAAGAAAGAAGAAGAAAACTCCCAAAGCCTGAACTCCCGAAGTAAATATAGGCCTTCCAAATCTAGACGACAGGTGGAGGCAAATCCCTCACTTCGGATAGTCGGCACTCCAGAGGATTGTGGGAGTTATTCATTGAAAAGTCTAGAAGAGCCTAAGCCTGAACTCTCAAAGTTATCGTGAGCCATTTATCTTCGCAGTAGGAAGCATGGTCCATCCAAGAGCGATGCATCGAAACAAAAGAGAGACTTTCCCAGATCGTAGGTCATGATTAGATCGAAGTTATGTGAGGATTAATGACCAAGTAGAAGCCCCAGAGTGATTTTTCCCGAAGGCAAAGATCAAGTGCCATGCGTCCTTCTCCTTCAGATGGTCATGATTTACTTCGAGAATCCAGGATTTGGGAGTTTTATCCCCTCCCCTCTTGCTTTCATGCAAAGCATTTTCTCCCGAAGACCTAGATTGTTTCCATGTGTCCATCCAAATCTAATGGTGGTAGTTTCCTTCGAGACTCTGGGCTTCGAGAGTTTCAACATCTCGAATCTTGGTTTCATCCAAAGTGTTTTCTCTCGGAGTTTCAGATCAAGCACCACGCATCCTTTCAGAGTAGACGATCATGATTTACTTCGGGAATTCGAGCTTCGGGATTTTCAACATCTCCAACCCCGACATCATCTGGAGTGATTTCTCCTGGAATTAAAGATCAAGCACTATATGTCTTCATCAAATCGACGGTTGTTGTTCTCTTTGGGGATTCAACATTCCTTTGAGGTCGCCACGTCACTCCAGGCCTATATTACTCCGAGATTTATGCCAATATACATGCATACCCCTCTCGATCTATGAAGTTACAAAGTATGTGGCAACCATGAGTGCATACATGTGGCATGCTTATTAGTCATGACACCTAGATTCCATCTGGCACCGACACATGGCACTCATTCTAGGATAATTGGTCGCATCATTCATTCATTCATTTCTGCGTGACACATGTCGCTCCTCTTTTCATGACACATCAACATAGTGAAGTCATGAAACCACATCAGATCATCCTTTGGGAAGTATTATTGTTCAACACCATCTCCAAGCATGGTTAGAATGATCCTAAATTTGGCAGGCAGATAAAATTTCATGGGGTGCTAAATTGGCAGGGCTTCCAAGATTGCGGAACGCGACCAGATCAATGACCACGCTCCATTGCGGGGACACAACATGCTCGAAAGATAAAATTCTAGAATGATCCCGCGATCGAAATTGTGGTATAGTGTAAGAGCTATGTGGTAGTTGGTGGTGAATTGTGGGCCCAAAAGCGATCTAGATCCAAACATCCTTTGACGGCCCCACAATCATGTGCTTACATAACGTCAAATCTGAGAGCAACATGTGTTGAACCCCTAAGTGTTAAGTCTCGTCCCGATCCCGAGGAAGGATTAGTTAATGAAACAAGAGACCGGTGGTTGAAGCATCGAATACCTTCATAACTGGAAGCATGGAGGATCTAGCCGTGGAGACAGAGCTGCCAACTTGAGGTACCACGATGGAAGTTTTTTCCTATAGGCCCATGCTGAGTTGAGCTTGTGTTTGAGAGGAGGATACACATACAGTCTGACAGAAGGATGCACATACATAAAGCCTTGAATGTGATGGCCGAATCACATGCCTGGTAGTTGTGGACAAATCTGAGTATAAATAGATCAATTCAAGATTTTGTTAAGGGTCGTCAACTGGTTGAGTAGAGCTCCCTATTTTGTAATATTTTGATGCCAGAATTGCTCTCTGGTTATGTATCAAATTTGAGACTTTTTCATTAATAGAATTCAACTTCTTTCATCTCTTTGTTTAAACTATGCTAAAACACTCGGGCATGGAGGATCCAGTTGAGGGTTGTGATTCTATTGTAATGTAGGTTTTATTACAGTAGTGTCATGACCAGTTTTAGTCAGCTTCCTTGTTATCTTATTTCTCCTTATGTTGAAAGGATCGGGCATGGAGGATCCAGTCGAGTAATTGTAGTTTCATTGTTATGTAGGTTTGATCATTATGTTGCTGTGACATATTTCAACGTTTGAAACTTGAGTTCAAGAGTGCCCTTGAGCTTGAGTTTTTCTTCACCAAGATGCTTGAAAGACGGATGCCCATGGAAGATTTTTCCACCTTTCTCACTAAGTCTTCCTTCTTCCCACCCTTAAAGTATAATCACTGACTGAAGTTAATGAGGATCTCACTTCCCTGTGCATTTCTTGTCCAGTTTATGTGATTAAAATCATTCTTATACCGAGTTTTTTCCATTTGACCTCCACTCATAAAACCAATATCCACCAAACATTCTGATGAGTACTGGGATTATCCTCTTGCAGTCAGAGGGTGACTCTCAGTGATAACACATAGGACCTTCAATCTATTTGGATGGTGGAATTCCAGACGAGGCGTGAACATGTAAAAAGGTAAACTATTCTTTTTTGAACACTTTCGGTTGTGAAGCATTTGTCCATATTGATAAAGAAAATATAACAAAGCTTGAGGAAAAATCAAAGAAGTGTACCTTTTATTGGACACGATGTTAATTATTTTGGTTATCGCTTATGGGATTAGGAAAATCAAAAAAACATTAGGATTAGAGATGTCATATTCAATGAGAGGGTCATGTACAAAGATCAGTTGCAGGGAAAGAAACAGGAAAAAGAAAACTAGAATACACAGTGCTTGATGAGATCACTAAAAAAGAAATTCCAAAGGTACCAGAAAATCAAAATGTACAACAACAGGAGAAACATGTACCTCAAACTCTTGCAAGTGTTGTTAGAATATCTACCATGTTAAGTAGACCGCTTGAACAATACTCTCATTCATTGTATTATTTATTTTTGACTGATTATGGTGAACCAAAATGTTATGAAGAGGCAATGAAGGTAGACACTAGAAATAAGTGGGATAAAGGCATGAAAGAGGAAATGGATTCCTTGGTAAATAACCAGACTTAGGACTTGGTTCAGTTTCCTGCAGGAAAAATAACATTGCACAATAAATGGGTTTACAAGTTGAAGAAAGAAGATGGAGGAAAAAAATGGTACAAGGTGTTGGGGCTCAGAAATGTCCTATTTTCATCCACCTTTCCCTTCATTATTCTTTACATTTCATTGCCCCATTAACCTTTCATGATATCATTTCCATAAACATACTTGGGTTTCACCTTATTGTTCTCCACTTTATTCATTTTAGTATTAAAAGGGAATTTGTGATTAAATGTTAGAAAATTGACATGTTTTCATATATATCTAAAAAATGTGTGATCTTTGTAATGTGTAGGAATATATGAAGGATTAATTCAAAAGGACTTCTCGAATACTTCCTCCACCATTTCAATATTTGAGGAGATAATTCAAGCCCATTCCAAGGAGAAGATCATGNNNATTTGGTTGGAATATCTTATCCAAGATATATGAGAGATATGTGTGAGGATTTGAAGGGATTATATTTTGTAATAATGGGAAATAGGTTGAGAGAAAAGTGGATCTATAATAATGAGATGGTTATCTTATCTTCAAGGCTCTCATGTATAAAAGAGAGTTCTCTCTCTTCATGAGGATTCAATAGGAGTTAGATTGTGTAATTAGAATTAGAGTAGTCATTAATGGTAGTCATTAGGATTCGAAAGAGAAAGGGATTCTTAGCTTTGATTCATGGTTTTGGTTTTCATGCTTTCATTATTCTGTTATGAATATTGATTTGATTATTGAATGTAAGATTGCTTCATTGGTGAGAGCTCTCATGTGTTGTTGTGCCATTCAATTCTTCACTTGTTGTATCTGCTTTTCCTTCATGTAGTTCTCCATTTCTAGATTAATTTCATTTACACAATTTCCCATTCCTAGATTAATTTCATTTACGCAACTAAATTAATTCAATTCCAAGTCATGTGTTAGATTAATAATTCTATTTCAGTCGTGTGTTAGATTAATGATTCAATTTCAGTCGTGTGTTAGATTAGTGATTCAATTTCAGTCACGTGTTAGATTAATGTTTCTATTTCAGTCATGTGTTATATTAATGATTTGATTTCAGTCATAGCTTAAACATTCGATTAGATTAGTCTCACTTCAATCTTGCATATACTTTGTGTGTGCTTTGCCAGTTTATGAACCTTCGGTTGACAAATTAGATAGTTGGGCAAGTACTACAACTCAATTAATATAAGATTAGTTCAACCCAATATAACGAATTTCGTTCCCTTGTCACAATTGTTGTTCCTTTTGTTGTTCATTTGAACAGAACAATTGTCGTTCCTTTTGTTACGATTGTTGTCCCTTTGTAGGGTATTGAAAACGGAAGGTAAGAACCTACATAGGTGACAAGTAAAATGCTTGTGCTAGTGCCTACCTTTGGATGATGCATAGAGGTTATATTTTAGGACATATTTAGAGCCCAACACAAGGTAGACTTGTTGTAAAGGGGTTTGCACAAAAGAAAGATATATATTTTGATGAAATATTTTTTGTTCTTGTTAAGATGACTTCAATTAGGACTGTTTTAAGTCTTGTGGTAGTAGAATATTTGCATCTTGAATATTTAGGTGTAAAAACAAATTTTCTCCATGGGGATTTGGAGGAAGAGATTTGTATGAAACAACCACAGGGGTATGAGGTCAAAGGGAAGGAAAATTTGGTATGCAGGTTGAAGAAGAGCTTGTATGGCCTAAAACAAGCTCCAAAGTAGTGGTATTTGAAGTTTGATAGGCTTATGATAGAACAAGGTTATAGTAGATGCCATTCTGATCAATGTGTTTATTTTAAAAGGCTAGAAAATTGAAGCTATATTATATTGCTATTGTATGTAGATGACATGCTTGTTGCAGAGTCTAATATGCAGGATATAAATGTGCTCAAGAAGAAATTAACTAATTCATTTGCAATGAAGGATTTGGGTGCTGCAAAGAAAATCCTTGGTATGAGAATAACAAGAGGTAGGACACATCACAAATTGACATTGTCTCAGGGTGAGTACATAGAGAAGGTGTTGGAGAGGTTTAGAATGCATAATGAAAAACCAGTTAGTAAACCTTTGGCCAACCATTTCAAATTAACTAAGGAAATGTGTCCCAAGACACAGGAGGATAATACATGTCCAAGGTCCTTTATTCATTAACAATTGGTAGCTTGATGTATGCGATGGTTTTCACAATATCAGATATTACACATGCAATGGGAGTTGTGAGCAGGTATATGAACAATCCAGATAAAGAACATTGGGAGGCATATGAACAATCCAAATAAAGAACATTGGGAGGCAGTAAAGTGGATTCTCAGATATTTGAGAGGTACTTCTACTGATGCATTATGTTTTGGGGGTTTATACATTGTTCTATAGGGATATGTTGATTCAGATATGGTAGGTGATAAAGATAACATGAGGATCACCATAGGGTATGTTTTTACTATAGGTGGAACAACAATAAGTTGGATTTCAAAACTACAAAAGGTTATTGCACTTTCAACAACAGAAGCAGAGTATGTTGCTACTATATAGGCTAGTAAATAAATGATTTGGTTACAGAGGTTTATGGAGGAATTGGGGAAAGAAGCAGGAGAATATTAGGTTGTACTGTGACAATGAGAGTGCCATTGATCTTGAAAAGAACTCAACCTTCCATTCAAAGACTAAGCATATTAAACACAGGTACCATTTCATACGATTCGTCTTAGAAGATGGACATTTGAAGTTGGAAAAGATACATACTAGCCAGAATCCTATAGACATGTTAACAAAGGGAGTAACTAGGGAGAAACTGAGTTCCTTCTTAGTTTCAGTTGGTCTTCAAGCATGAAGGTGAAGTTGAGAAATTTTCCAGGTCCAAGGTGGAGTATAGTCCAACAAGTACAATAACAGTGGAGTTGTTGTGATCAATATCCAAGTGGGATATTGTTGGTTGTGGAGGATGATTATCTTCCCGATTCAGAGGTTTGTTTCAGCCGTGCTTGGACCCCATTCCCTATCGGGGGGTTTTGGGGGGGGGATTTCCCCCCAATAACTATCTCCAGGGGGGTTTGCGGGGGGGGAGACGAAATTATTTGTAGCCCCCCCTAGCGGGGGATTCGAGGGCACTACCCTTGAAGTGAAATATTGGGAAAAATTGCCTTGTAAAATATTGTAATTTCATAGTCAATCTAGACCATTAATTATAAGGTCGCAGACCTAACGATAGAATTTATTTTTAGGGTTTTTTTCCCTAGAAGGAAACCCTCTCTTATGATGGAATTGTATTGAAGTTGTGTATTATCGCGGATATTGTATTTTGACAGAGGATAATGCGAGTGAAAGAAGAGGAAGTTACATCGGTTGAGTTGTAGGTTGTATGCCTTCATTTTTATGGATAATAAAAATGAAGTACCTGGCAATTAATCTGGTGGATGTATCCCACATTGGGTGAACCACATATACATGTTTCTCTATTGTATTGTGTATCTTGTGTGTTTTATTTATGCATGTGTTTTATTTTATTGCTTCACAATCCTATTTTTCTAACATAGTCTACCCACCATAAAGCTCATCATGCCCCCTCTAAGAAAACAATAACCCCATCGAAAAGACATAGAATTCACATTCAGGTCCTAGACCCAACGAACCCCAAATTGGATTGGTAATTATTTTCCCTAGGGTGGAGAACCAAGCCAACATTGTCCCATATTTCATGAGAAAACTCATCAGGACACATTAAATAATCATAGGTGAGACTTTCCAAGTCATATGGGAATATGGGGCTAGCCACCTCGTGTTGTCCTTCCATAGTCTCGTCTAGTTGTTGACCATTGATGCATGTGTGTTGGATTTAGCATCAATTAACAACCACTAACAAATCGATCTAAGGGATTAAGAAATGACTTAAATTCCCATTTTTGTTTATAACTTTGGGACTTAATGAGGAGGAATTTTTTTCCCAATTATCTACCTCTCCATTCAATTCCCTCTTGATGTGGTAAAAGAAGACCTATTCAAAGTGGACTAAGGATCATTTGATTTGGGATATAATGGATTTTAATTTGTTCTCCCTGGATTTGATTGAGCGATCATTGATTTAATAATCAACATTGAGTCTCCAAATACTAGCAAAGATTTGAAACATTGATCCTTGGCAATGGAAAGACCACACCACAATGAGTAATCCTCACCTAATTTATTCAAGACATTCCTAAGTCCCTAGGAATAATAAACAATCTTATTCCATCCGGGATACTAAAGAATCCACCCACTATTATAGCACAAATTTCCACATATATGCATTTATGACATGGCCCAACCCTTTTCCCTATCTTTCTAATAAAAATCCCAACTTCCTTCATCAAAGTCACCTAAAAAACATGATTTTTTCTTATATCCACAGGTTTCCTTTTTGCAACATGCAGACATTTGCGCCTTGCTAGCTTGCAACCTATGGATGCCATAAACAAATATGAAAAATAAAATAATTCCACATTTTCGGGCGGGGTTTTCGGTTGGGCTCATTTCCCAACCTCCCTAATCTTGTACCAAACAAAATTCAACCTCTTGAACCTCTCAAGGATGGTATAAATGAACCATTGGGGCATGTATGAGGGGAGGAAGAACTAAGGTGCAAGATCATGCTGGGAATTTTTTAGCAAGCTTCCCTAAACCCCTTCATTCTCTAAGTAGCATCCCATACCTGAAAACTCCTTTTCCAGTGTTCCTTCCTTCTCTATATAGCTACAGGGTGTGTTCCTATCCCTGTTGAGTTATCCAAGGAAGAGCCTCACCACTGAGTTGATTCTTGAAGGTATTTGGAGGAACCTAAGGAAGTTATCTTTGAACCAATATTGAATCTTGAATAAGGTTATAACTACCTTTCTCACATTGTTGTTAATAGAATATTTCTCTTTCCCTCCTATTGTGTGCTTTTTGGTTTGTTATATGTTAATTCCTTTCATGTATATTTGAATCTGTGCACATGATATATTCTATTTGAATGTATAACTACCTTGTGGAACCCTATTCTTTGTTTCCTATTGCAGGCTAGTTCCAACATTGATCAGGAGTGCTTCAAGAAGCGAGAGTGGGGATCGACATCGAACAAAAAATTCAAGGTCCGATGCCTCTTCTTCTCTCTCTCTCTCTCTCTCTCTCTTTATAAAATTAGTTATTTCTTGTAAGCATTGATATAGATGAGGGTAGGTTCTATCTTCTCAATTTGGTATTGCTCTCCTATGACTTGACCCAAGGTCTGATCTGTAGGATCTTTTAATGACTATGGTTGAGTTTTAATTTTGCATGCGTTAATTAACCATTTGAGAAAACTTAGTGAAGAATGAGGAAAGAAGAGGAATTATAACAGCCATATACATATGTGCATATCTGAAATGCAATAAAAGACAGCAAACCATAACACGCAGATTGATAACGGAGTTCGACACAACTTTGCCTACGTCTCCGGGCCTTTTTCTCTGTGGGGGAGGCTTCTTTATTTTTGTTCAAATTCTCAAAAGTAAATCATTTCAATGCCAAATGGCTACAAGACTGATCTTTTCATTTTCTTCTAGATCTCAAGAACCCTTCAAAGAAAATGGCACGCAAAACGGACGTCCGGAGCTCCCAGAAATGATCCAACAACGTCTCCTCCTCAAAAGCTTCTCTGCCTCAAAATGGATTTAGCTTGGCTTCTCCTCAGCATAACTCTGCTCTGAATGCCCTCTATGGCATCAAACACACCTGGGTTATATATTTTGGAAGTTGGTTACTCATCTCCAACTTCCTCCCAAAAATTAGGCTCCAAAAATGCCCAATATCTCCCAAAAATGGAGAAAATACATTAAAACTAGGCTTAACAATAATTAAAACCCAAAAAGTAGTTATAAAACCCACTTTATA
>ML798959.1:231549-242468 GCA_009831015.1 Picea engelmannii
CCTCCCTAGCTCCTCCCAACCACCCTGAAATATAAATCTTTGCTACTGAAACTTATTACAGTGATATGATGTTCAACAATGGCTTACCAGACTCATCACTGTTCTGCTACATTTCGTTGCTCTGTCTGCCTCATTGCCTTTCTACTCACATCACTTGCGCTGTCTGTTCTTCCGCTGTTTATGCTCTGTTCTCCATGTCCATTCACTCCACAGTTCCTCTTATGTTCTATTCAGCTGCTGCAGTCTCCTCCTTCTTCACACATGAATCGCCTTCACTAACAACAACCACAACAAACTCCAATAGAAACAACAACCCCCTTCTCTTCTCTGTACTGTGTATATATAGCTTCTGTGCATCTTGTGTATACAATATTCACCATTCCTCTGCATGCTCATACTGCGCCAATCTCCTCCACCTCTTGAGTGCTCTGCGTGTTCATCATCGTAACTCTTCATATTCTCTGGCCGTTTTCCCACGCGTTCAACATCACTGGATGTTATGCTGAGATTCCTTAACCTCTCTGGTAGTTGAGACTCTTTGTCTTCTCTGTGACAGTCGAGCTCACCTTCTCTGTTTTAGTTACAGGCTTCCATGATCATACATCTGTCAATCCCTCCTAAGAATAGTCTTCCTTCACTTGGAAGAAGCTTGGAGACTCTTCTTCTCCTCTGGCGATCACACAGGGGTCTCTTCGAATTCTCTAGCAGACGCCATCAATGGTTTCTGGTAGTTTCTATTAGCGATAAAAAACGCACCGGAATTTTTGAAAGAACGATGCCTAATCTTGTAGGGAATTTTTTGATAGCTTCCCGAGATCCAAATGCAGATATGAAAGAACCAGGAAATTTCAGTATTTGTAGATGTCCATCGACTATTTAAGCATGCAAAACATACTCTCCATGACTGAGAAATTTGATTTTGAAAAAATCTGTTCTTTCACCAGCGCAAAAGGCATAATTATAACTAGTTTGCCGTTGAAAGCTCCGCCTTTCAACAGCTAAGGAGTAGATTTTTCGGGTAAGTTAGCTGTTGAAAGCCTGTCACGGCCAGAATAGCCAAATTTTCGCCCAGATCATGATTTTTTGGGTTTGAATGGTTTGAATTCTTCTTCAATAAGCTGGTTATGAATTATCAAATCAAAATCTGAAGGCCATTCTTGGAGATGAAAGTCAAAAGGGAAGTTTTTGACTAGATTTGGTGATTTTCAAGGGAAAAATGATAGGGATTTTTGGCACACATCATCAAATTCGAATTCCACTTTCAAAGGAACATATCAAAGAGCCTTGGAAGGCTAGGCTACACTTCATCAAATTTCAACCAATGTTTGAAGACCAAAAGATAGAGGTTGACCTCATCTTGAGGATCTCTCCTTATCTTTTGTGAATCAGTTTTGAATTTCTATTTTTAGAATATCAGATCCATTGTTTTAGGATTTGAAAACTGATTGTAATAGGGTATAAATGCCTCTTTTTGCTAAGAGTCTAGGGGGTTCAATTTTGGATACTCTTTGGCTATTGTACTAAGACACTTATTTTTCAATACAGAATCAATCTTCTTTTGTTGTTAATGACAGATTTCTTCATCTATTCCATGTTCTGTACTTTATTTCAGTTTAGTTCAGCTATTAAGAACTGTCATCTTCTTATTTAGCTCATAAAATTGAACTAAAGGAATTCTTGTTGGCTTGTATGATCCTACACACTATTGTACTTGATTATCTAGATCAGTTTTCTCCATACCTTTTGATATTACTCTGTCTGGTCATTGATTCCTAAAAGCACGGTTTCATTCGATTGCATTGTGAGTTGTATTCCCATTAGATATTCTCAGTTATCCCATTGATCCACACTTTCATTATTCATGATTTCTTAAGTTACCAAGCATCCTTAGCCTACAACCCTAAGGAGTTTCTTGGAGTGATAACAAAATGGCGTCATTGCCGGGGAGAGGAGATTGAAGCTCAGCTTCCTTGGGAGACGAAAAGATCCAGATTTGATGATAGACAAAGCTTGGACATCATTTGGTTGTAATTATCTATCTGGCGACTCCATGAAGGATAGATTCAGTGGCGACTCCACAATAATCAAATGTCAAAAGCGTTTGCAACTCTTTTGGCTAGGAGGTTTGCACCTCTTGACTTCTCAACAGTTCCTAGTTTCCCACATCCAGTTCCTTCTATAGATATTTGGGGAGATCACCTCCCAAGATTTGCAGAAAAGAAAGGAGATAATCCTTCAGATCATTTCATCAAATTTCATCAATGCATGATTCAGCTGGATATAAATCATGAGGATGTGCTCATGAAGATGTTTGTTTTCTCATTAGAAGGAGATGCTCGTGAATGGTATCGATCTTTACCTCCTTCTAGCATATCTTATTTAAAAGAGTTTCATACAGTATTCCATCGTCAATGTGAAAGGTTTTTTGCTCGGGAAATTCTTCTTGAGGGTTGTTGTGAAGAATTTCATTCACATATTCAAAGTGTCTATTCTTCTAGTTGTGAACATGAAATTCTTTCTTTTGTGGCTGTTCAAGAGGGAGATATTCAAGATAGAGTTGATGTGAATATTGATGTTTGTGTGATCGAAGATTCTCTGATTGTTCTTTTTATGTACCTACTACTTTAAACAAAAATGAAAAGGATTATGGGGTAGGGGAAGAAGAAGTTGAATTTTCAGCTGAAAGTCTCTTTAAAGAATATTGTGAAAAAATTAGCCATCTGGAAACTCCCGCAACATACATTGAAAAGTCACCTCCAGAAATCAACAAGTTTGCATGTACCATACTTCAACACAAATCTGCAGACGACAAAAAACAGTTCATCATCAACAATGAAGTTAGTTTGCAGCTCTATTCATATTTGCACACAGTTGAAGGTGGAAGCCATGATAATCCATAAAATATGCAGATACTTTCTACTTTTCAGTTGAAACAGCAGCAAGAGGTATTTTCTTTCAATTTCATAGATCCGTTTGTGTACTATCTGAAATCTTCGAGCAACATAGATGTCAAATTTCTTTTGCCAAACAAAGGTTGGTTATGCTGCATTTTTGAATTATATATCAGTATTCCGTGGTTTCCTACATTCATCTTCAGATCAAAATTTTTACTAGCTATTCAGATACTTAGATGGCTTCATTGGAAGCATGATTTTACCTAATTTTAAGGCAACAGTTGGTTAAAGTAGGGTAGTTCAGGAAATAAGCTATTGCTCGAGCATTTCTTTCTTCTAATTTGCAATAGAAATCTTCAGGCCTGATGTGAATAAAAATATGCAGCAACTTGCTTCATTTCTCAACAACAATGGATCTCCCTTTGTGATCAATATTTCTCCCTTCTTAAATATTTATCAAAATAAAATCTTTCAGCAGATTATGCCTTCTTTGAAAAATAGGCTCATCCACTAGTTGATGGGAATAATGTTTACCACAATTACTTTGATGGAAATCTGGATACACTTGAATCCAACACTTGCAGGTGTACCAGAAAGTTACTGGTATTGCCCATCTTGTTTGGAAAGGCAAAATAGGAGGTTGGCAGTAAAGTGAAACATCTGGTTCCTGGTGGAGACGTTGCCAAGGTCCAGAGGTCCGCCTGTATGATTTCCAACTCGACCAGTGTAGCAGAGTTCTTCTCTCTTATTGTTCATAAGTTTGATCTCATGTATGCTAAGCGTGCCTTCGTGCACTGGTATGTTGGAGAGGATATGGAGGAAGGATAGCTCTCTGAGGCTCTTGAGGACTGGGCTGCTCTGGAGAAGGATTATGAGGAGGTCAGAGAAGTGTCTGCCGAGGGCGATGAGGATAAGGGCGAGGAGTATTGATTCATGTCTAATTCCTGTTAGTAAATGCTTGTTGCTACTAGACATAATTGTTGTTATTTGTCTCTCCAATCGAATTGCCCAATAAAAAAATGGTCCAATGGGAAACAATCAGTGATAAGTGTTGTTGCTATGATGCGTCCTCAATTTTTACTATTCGGAGGATCCATCACTGAACAATCATTTAGGTCGGGTGGATGGGGATCAACTCTGGCTGATTGTTACTCTCGTCAGGCCGATATTGTTTTGCGGGGATACAGTGGATACAATATGATGCGCTCTGTTACTTATCGACAAGATATTTCCCCTCAATTGCTCGGACTTGATGCTGGTAGTGCTAATCACACCTCCTCCCATTGATGAAAATGGCCGCAGGAAGAATGCAAGATCTATCTATGGAGAGAATGCTGTTGAGCTACCAGAACGAACTAATAAAACCGCAGGGACTTATGCCAAATCTTGTATAGAAGTCGCAACTGAGTCCTGATGCCCGATTTTGTAGGCAGAAGATGTGCGCGCTGGCGGATTTGATGAAATTTAGATGCGTTCTGATAGTTTGACAAATTGGCACCGTAAATCTCTCATCCAGATGCGCTATCAGAGCTCCAGATCCGTTCAAGATGGCTGAAGAATGGTCAAAAGTTTGGCAAATTCATCATCCATATGGTGGGAATCGCGATATATTTGGTAATGGTGTTGGCATTCTATTTTTTTTTGGGTTTATTCCTTGGCAACAATGTTTTGGAGACCACTGTAATTACCATATTCTCGTGTGTGGCATTTTCTGTGATGGTTCTGTTTCTAAGATGTTCCAGCATAGACCCAATAGACAAAAGCTCGTTGAAGAATTATGGAACAAAATTTTCAGGGAATTCTTTCAGGCGTAAGAAAGTTCAGGCACTTCTAGCTCAGTTAGTTGTGAGGTATGTGAAGAAGATGGAGAAGAATATTCTCCATTCATGTATTAAGAGGAGATATACGGATCCATGGAAAACCCCAGTTGGACTAGAATCTTGTCTGCCTCCTATCCTTATCACTAATGAGGGAATTGCACCAGGGCTTGCTAAGGATGATGTCATATTCTGTTCTCTCTACAACAAAAAGGTGAAAAAGTGTAGCAAACAATGTAGAAGTTGTGATAAGTGTGTGGATGGATTTGATCACCATTGCCGGTGGTTAAACAACTGTATTGGAAGGAGGAATTACACTACTTTCATGCTCCTTATGGCTTCAATCCTCATTATTCTCACACTGGAGGGAGGTGCAGGACTTGCCGTATTTATTCGCTGCTTTGCAAATCGAAGAGGCATCATTCACGAACTTGAGTTTGGGTTTGGAAATAGATTCCCAAGAGGAACATTTGCATCTATTGTGGCTTTCCATATTTTAGTTTCAGTGTATGCCTGTGCAGCCCTAGGATGATTTTTTTTTTCTTCCATATAGTCTTAATAAAGAAGGGAATCAGAACATATGACTACATTCTAGCCATGAGAGAAGAATGAAACAAAGAAGATTTCTTGGATGAATCCGATCTGAGCGCACCGTCATCTCCAGCTAGCTCAGAAGAAAGTTTTGGCAGTGCCTCACCTAAGTCTAATTTTCTTGCGAGATTCAAATTCCTCTATAAGGCATCTGCATTGCATCAGGAAGATTCAAAAGAGTCAATACGCTTATCTCTCGGGCATGATTTGGAATCTGCATTGCCTAAATCCCCAAAATGACCTAAGACAAGTATCAGTGCTTGGAGACTGATAAAGTTGACCACAGATGAAGCAATGAAAGCAGCAGGTCGAGCATTGTTTGCTTCCATTCATCAGTTTCCTATTACACATGGGATCAAATGCAATGATCTTTACGCCTTCAACATTGGATGCTATATTATTTGGGCTATTGTAGATGGAATTGGATATGCTGTTCATTATCTAAAATCTCACAACTTGAAATATCTTGTTAACCAAGTTTTAATGTGGTTCATGATTGTTGTGAAAAGTTTTGTTCTGTTGTCACTGTGGATCTTTGTCATCCCTGTTCTTATTGGACTATTATTTGAGCTATTGGTGATAGTGCCTTTACGTGTACCTGTCAAGGAAATCCCGGTGTTCCTTCTCTATCAAGATTGGGCTTTGGGACTCATGTTTCTCAAGATCTAGACAAGACTGGTAATGCTAAGTCAAATGGCACCATTGATAGATCCATATACTATAATTGATGAATAGGATGTGATCCTGCATATCACTTCCTTGTAGAGTTACAGGGGAAGGAGCATAATGGTGATTGTTTAAATTACAACAGAGACATGCCCATCAACAACAAAGAAGGGATGTCAATCATGATTCTCTTAATGGAGTATCTAACGGCATAAATTATGAGAACATGCTATGACAGTCAACAAGCAAATGTCGTGGCAACTAAAATTTATGAGGAGTGTCTGAAACATCCACACCAAAGAGATGGGGATTCACCTGAACAGCTTCTTGATACAAACATAATTGCTCTGCTCAAAGCTGTATCTAATCCTTCCGGGGTGTTACTGCAGTGCAACAACAAGTTCAGGCTCAATCTCAACAGATGGGTGTTAACGCCCAGGAAAACAAGAATGATGTTAATGTAGTTTTGAATCAAAGGTCCCTTATAACAAATCCATCTCTTTTTTGACTCCCAGGAGCTGTGCAACTGAAATCCAATATATTAAATCCAGGTATGAATCAAGGGGGGATTGCCTACCACTTAAAGGCTGGCCATTAGCTACTATTGATTAGTTTCGATCAAGTTTAGTACAACAAGGGAAAAAATACCTCATGCAGTCACCTCAACAACTTCATCAGTTCCAACTTCTATCTACACAGATCAGATAGTTGGGAATGAAAGTGAACTGCTAACTACAGTACAACATTTACCAGTTGTTTCTGTTCTATATGCAACTGAGGACAGTGACACAGGCAGTGCATTAGATCATATCCTTTGCAGAATGGTACATTTACTACATCTGAAGGTCGTATGGAACTGCAAGAAGATGCAGTAGAAGGAGAGGAGCAGGAGATTAAATGAAAGGCTACTATTGACAGAAAGAAGGGAGTTTTCTCTAAGAATCCTTGAAACTAAATGCAACCATGCAGGTAAATAAATCTTTGAAATTTTGATTTTTGACAGTGCTTTGATTTTCAGTGGTTTAGGTGGGCCCAGGAGCGCTCATTAACCACCGAAAGCGGGCCCTTTCAGTGGATAAGGCGTTTAAAACTCAATACGCTTAACCATCGAAAGCTGTATCTATCAAATCATTCAAATTTTTGCCTAGATTCCATATGTTCGGGTTAGAATGGAACGATATCTTCCTGAAAAAGATGATTATGAATTATTCCATCAAATCCAAAGGCTATTTTGGGAAAGGCAAGTCAAAAGAGCAGTTTTTGACTAAGTTTTGGTTAGTTTGATGAAGCAAAATATCAGGGATCACACGACACATCATCAAATTCGTTTCCTATCTTCATCAGATCAAGTTTAGAAGCCTTGGAAGGTTATCTGCACATATCAGAGGATCTAAAAATGATTTGTATCTGAAGTTGTTGATGTATTGATACACGATCCAGAAAAGGTTTGCAGAGACATGGTTGCAACCGAAAACACCCTCTGTTGGTGGCTTCACAGCCTGAGTTTTTATTATTACTAAAAACTTATCGATGGCTTCTTTATGATCGTCCACACAATCTAGTGGATTTTTGGTTTACTGTAGTCCTTGATCCTGCTTCTATACCTTATGTAAATGCTAGTGGTGGTGCAACCTGTTTTCCTCATTGTGTTTCTGGAAGGCTGAAATATGAAAACGGTGAAAATATTCATCATGGAAGATAGTCACGGTGGATGTGTCGGTTGACCTCATACTGAAAATTGGTAGCACTGTAAACAGAGGGAGGAGCTTCTTCTAGCAAAGCCCTGAGGTCTTTTTTCTCTTGCAGGTAATCAAGATTCATCCAATTTCGATTTTTGGGTAAGTTTCTGTTTTTGGTGGTTTAGGCGAGCCTGTGTGTGCTCATTAACCACCAAAAAGGCTGAATGACTCCATGGCCTAATACTAAAGGAACAAGTTCTGCTAGGTTCTTGGACACCTCACAAGGACGTATCCATCCCAGTTGGAGCCAGATGTTAGCGATAAAAAACACACCGGCATTTTTGAAAGAACGATGCCTAATCTTGTAGGGAAATTTTTGATAGCTTCCCGAGATCCAAATGCAGATCTTAAAGCACCATTGGAAATTTCAGGATTTGTAGATGTTGATCGACTATTTAAGCATGAAAAACAGACTCTCCATGACTGAGAAATTTGATTTTGAAAAAATATGCGCTTTCACCAGCGCAGAAGGCAAAATTATAACTAGTTTGTTGTTGAAAGCTCCGCCTTTCAACAACTAAGGAGCAGATTTTTGGGTAAGTTAGCTGTTGAAAGCCTGTCACGACCAGAATAGCCAAATTTTCGCCCAGATCAAGATTTTTTGGGTTTGAATGGTTTGAATTCTTCTTCAATAAGCTGGTTATGAATTATCAAATCAAAATCTGAAGGCCATTCTTGGAGATGAAAGTCAAAAGGGAATTTGTTGACTAGATTTGGTGATTTTCAAGGGAAAAATGATAGGGATTTTTGGCACACATCATCAAATTCGAATTCCACTTTCAAAGGAACAGATCAAAGAGACTTGGAAGGCTAGGATACACTTCATCAAATTTCAACGAATGTTTGAAGACCAAAAGATAGAGGTTGACCTCATCTTGAGGATCTTTCCTTATCTTTTGTGAATCAGTTTTGACTTTCTATTTTTAGAATATCAGATCCATTGTTTTAGGATCTGAAAACTGATTGTAATAGGCTATAAATTCCTCTTTTTGCTAAGAGTCTAGGGGGTTCAATTTTGGATACTCTTTGGCCATTGTACTAAGACACTTATTTTTCAATAAAGAATCAGTCTTCTTTTGTTGTTAATGACAGATTTCTTCATCTATTCCATGTTCTGTACTTTATTTCAGTTTAGTTCAACTATTAAGAACTGTCATCTTCTTATTTAGCTCATAAACTTGAACTAAAGGAATTCTTGTTGGCTTGTATGATCCTACACACTGTTGTACTTGATTATCTAGATCAATTTTCTCCATACCTTTTGATATTACTCTGTCTGGTCATTGATTCCTAAAAGAACTGTTTCATTCGATTGCATTGTGAGTTGTCTTCCCATTAGATATTCTCAGTTATCCCATTGATCCACACTTTCATTATTCATGATTTCTTAAGTTACCAAGCATCCTTAGCCTACAACCCTAAGGAGTTTCTTGGAGTGATAACAGTTTCACTGTGTCGTGCATCAGTAGCCCTCCGATCAACACTTCATCTGATGGTTCAGATTACATCGCTATTTCATATATTTCGATATCGGGATTCCCGATGTCAATAATCTTTGACATGTCCAACTCTCTATTCCCGATGCCTCTCCATTGACTGGAATCAACGATCCAGATCAAATCTTGATCTGACGGGTCAGATTGCATCGTGATTTCACATGTCGCGATATCAAAATTCCCGATGTTAATAATCTTTGACATGTCCAACTCTCGATCTCTGATGCCTCTCCATTGATTGGAATCAACGGTCCAGATCAAAGCTTGATCTGACGGCTCAGATTGCATCGTGATTTCACATATCGCGTAATCGGGATTCCTGTGGTGAATTTTCTTTCACAACTTCAACACTTGATCCTCGAAACTCTGACATGGACTGGAATCAACGGTCTAGATTTGATCTTGATTCAACGATTGCGATTTCAGTTGCGATTTTGCATATCGTGAAATCAGGATTCCTGTTGCATTGTTTCTTTGACATCTCCAATACGCGATCCTCGAAACTCCGTCATGGTGTAAGTCTGTTGACGTCACATGTGTTAAATAACTGCCACATGTCACGCTGATTCGTGAATTACATTTGTTTGGCATGTTGAATCGATCTGACACTTGTCATTACCTGGATGTGCCACATGTTCCTAGATGACGTGGTCTGCTGACGTGAGTCGGGTTGACGGTCTCGATCACATCTTGATCTGACGGTTCAGATTCAGTCGGGATTTCACACATCGCAGTTTCGGGATTCTTGATGTCAATATTCTTTGACATCTCCAACTCTTGATCCCCAAAACTCCGACAGGGAGTCAGATCAACGGTCCACATAACCCCCTGAGATGGACGGTCCTCCTGCTTTCGGGATTTGTGAGCCCTCTACTCCTTTCACTTTTAACAATCGTGCAGGTTTTCCTCGATCCAACGGTGGTCGGATCCTACGCTTAGATCTAATGCCTGAGATCTATCCTCCATATCTATGCTCTCCTCTTGTCTACATTGAGATCTGACAGTCATCGGGAATTCGGGATGGGATCCAACGATCACCGACGCTTCTCCTCCAAGATTACACATCCTTCTTACTTGGAAGAATTTCTAAGTGTCAAAGGCCTCGACCTTTGATCCACTTGTGATCCTAAGTACGCTATCTCCCTTGAGATTTAGTCATGAGTTAACCTCATCCCTGGTGCACATCTACGCACTGCATTCGACTCTGCGCTAATTCCTCCTAAGCTTACGTTGTTCCTATTCTTCCATTGATGCACACTATGATATTTCCATCTTCGCTGTTGTACTTGCCATCAATGACAAGAATACGATACCTGTTAAACATTTTCCAACAATCTCCCCCTTTGGCATTGATGGCAACTAAGGCACCCAAATTCTTTTCTCCCCCTTTGACATCAATGTCAAAGAAGAGACATGCTCCCCCTGATCTATTGCAGTAATTTTAGGAGGCATTAGATTTTCAAACAATGCAAAACTCTCCCTAACAAGATGGACTTTTTAGGTGTGAAACAAAATGACACCCAGCTTCTGTCTGAGATATTCAAACGGTGTCTTGGCTAGGGGCTTAGTAAAGATGTCTGCAATTTGTTCTGTAGTGGGAATTTAATGGACCTGAACAATCTGATTGGTGACCTGCTCTCTCAGAAAATGATATTTTATGGGAATATGTTTTGTCTTGGAGTGGAGGACAGGATTTTTAGACACACTGATGGCACT
>ML798959.1:249785-286309 GCA_009831015.1 Picea engelmannii
GTTTCTCTAGCACCAACTAGAAGGAAGCACCAACTCCCTGTGTTCAAGCACCCACTTCAACCTTTGAGGACACCAGTCCTCCCTAGCTCCTCCCAACCACCCTGAAATATAAATCTTTGCTACTGAAACTTATTACAGTGATATGATGTTCAACAATGGCTTACCAGACTCATCATTGTTCTGTTGCATTTCGTTGCTTTGTCTGCCTCATTGTCGTTCTGCACACATCACTTGCGTTGTCTGTTCTTCCGCTTTTTATGCTCTGTGCGCCATGTCCATTCACTGCACATTTCCTCTTTTGTGCTATTCAGCTGCTGCACTCTCCTCCTTCTTCACACATGAATCAGCTTCACCAAAAAAAACCACAACAAACTCCAATAGCAACAACAACCCCCTTCTCTTCTCTGTACTGTGTATATATAGCTTCTGTGCATCTTGTGTATACAATATTCACCATTCCTCTGCATACTCATACTGCGCCAATCTCCTCCACCTCTCGAGTGCTCTGCGTGATCATCATCATAACTCTTCAACTTCTCTGGCCATTTTCCCATGCATTCAACATCAGTGGATGTTATGCTGAGATTCCTCAGCCTCTCTGGTAGTTGAGACTCTTCGTCTTCTCTGTGACAGTCGATCTCACCTTCTCTATTTTAGTTACAGGCTTCCATGCTCATACATCTGTCAATCCCTCCTAAGAATAGTCTTCCTTCACTTGGACGAATCTTGGATACTCTTCTTCTCCTCTGGCGATCACACAAGGGTCTCTTCGAATTCTCTAGCAGACACCATCAATGGTTTCTGGTTGTTTCACTATGTCGTGCATTTGTAGCCCTCCGATCAACACTTCATCTGATGGTTTAGATTACATCGCTATTTCATATATCGTGATATCGAGATTCCTGATGTCAATAATCTTTGACATGTCCAACTCTCGATCCTCGATGCCTCTCCATTGACTGGAATCAACGATCCATATCAAAGCTTGATTTGACGGCTCAGATTGCATCGTGATTTCACATATCGCGATATCGGAATTCCTGATGTCAATAATATTTGACATGTCCAACTCTCGATCCCCGATGCCTCTCCATTGACTTGAATCAATGGTCCAGATCAAAGCTTGATCTGACGGCTCAGATTGCATCGTGATTTCACATATCGCGAAATCGGGATTCCTGTGGTGAATGTTCTTTGACAACTTCAACACTCGATCCTTGAAACTCCAACATGGACTGGAATCGATGGTCCATATTTGATCTTGATTCAACGGCTGTGATTTAAGTCACGATTTTTCATATCGTGAAATTGGGATTCCTGTTGCATTGTTCCTTTGACATCTCCAATATGAGATCCTCGAAACTTCGTCATGGTGTAAGTATCCTGACGTCACATGTGTTAAATAACTTTCACGTGTCACGCTGATTCGTGACTTACATGTGCTTGGCATGTTAAATCGGTATGACACTTGTCATTACCTGGATGTGCCACGTGTTCCTAGCTGACGTGGTCTGCTGACGTGAGTTGGGTCGATGGTCTAGATCACATCTTGATCTGACGGTTCAGATTCAGTCGAGATTTCACACATCGCGGTTTCGAGATTCTTGATGTCAATATCCTTTGACATCTCCAACTCTTGATCCCCGAAACTCCGACAGGGAGTCGGATCAACAGTCCACATAACCCCCTGAGATGGACGGTCCTCCTGCTTTCAGGATTTGTGAGCCCTCTACTCCTTGCACTTTTAAGGATCGTGCAGGTTTTCCTTGATCCAACGGTGGCCAGATCCTGCACTCAGATCTAACGCCTGCGATCTATCCTCCAGATACGCGCTCTCCTCTTGTCTACATTGATATCTGACGGTCATCGGGAATTCGGGATGGGATCCAACGATCACCAACGCTTCTCCTCCAAGATTACACATCCTTCTTACTTGGAAAAATTTCTAAGTGTCAAAGGCCTCGACCTTTGATCTGCCTGTGATCCTAAGTACGCTATCTCCCTTGAGATTTAGTCATGAGTTAACCTCATCCCTAGTGCACATCTACGCACTGCATTCGACTCTGCACTAATTCCTCCTGAGCTTACGTTGTTCCTGTTTTTCCATCGATGCACACTCTGATCCTGCCATCTTCACTGTTGTACATTCCATCAATGACAAGAATATTCTACCTGTTAAACATTTTCCAACAAGCATGAGTGATATGATTTCAATATTTCATCAGAGTGTTGCCATCAATGCCAAAGGGGGAGATTGTTGATTAAGGTTGGTTGTCATTGAAGTCAACCCTTGAAGAAAGCCCCGTAGCACAAAGGTTGGGTAATGGACCCAATATTGTTTGATATGAATATGACTCGTTATTGTCTTGTCATGGTTGATAACAAGTATAAATGGATGAACTCCAAAGTGTTCCCCTTATGTTATAATCTCTCACAAGAAGATGCTTTGCAGATTGAGTTATCCTAGAAGTATGTTTAGAGAACCCATGCTTATTTGTGGAATAATGAGATGAATGCCAATGAATTTTTCAGTGAAAATATCCTATATGGATATTTCTTGTCATGTCATTTCCAGTGGTATTTGGAACGTCACATAACTCCTCATGGTTAGAGAGTTATGACCATGAAAAGTTGGAGAACCTAGGTTTGGGTAATGGACCCAAGTTTGTTTGATGGATAATAGTATGAGTTTTGATATATTTTTAGGTAATACTATTCTATATGGATAGTACATGTCATTCCATTTCTGGTGGTATGTGGAACGTCACATAACTCCTCACGGTTTGAGAGTTATGGCCTTACGAAGTTGGAGGACCCTCATATGTCATCTAGAAGCCCCAAAAGGTCAAAGTAGTGAAAGTGGTTTAAGAGATTTTAAAAGGTAAATAATAAAGTGAAGTGATGAGTGTACTATAATTCAAAGTGAATACAAAATAAATTAATTCAATAATAAATTTAATGGATAAATTAGAAGTGGTTTATCCCTAAAATAAAGAAACTGGGCAAAGTGACCTAGAAGATGTTTTTAAGGAAGCTACTTGGAGAGTATAAATAAGAGGCAAGGCTCTCTCATTTAAGACACACTTGAGAATATTGAATACCTATAGGTGTATGAGGTAACCAAAGGATATATAAGCCTAATTTATGAGGAAAGTGAAGAAAAGAATGTTGAAGTTCAAGGAAGGATACATTCTTTTGACGATGCTTTCTAAGGTATGTTTTTTTCCAGGTCATCTCACCATTTTTGCAATAACGTTTTTTCTAGAATGAGTCAGACTGTGAAATTGATATGAAATTGCAGAAACATATCCAAGTATATTTGGTAAAATATTCAACTTGCGAGTCATTGTATTTTTGGAGTTACACTCCATGGAAAATAGGGTTTGTGGCTAGTCCTGAAACTAGTCAAAAACAGGTGTTTCAGATAAAAACGTCATAACTTCTTCATAACCGATACAAATTAAGTAATACAAAATGTGTTGGTTAGAGTACAATCTTTATGATTTTTTTAATAGTTTTAGATCAATTCAACAAATATTCCGTGCGGGGCACGCTATACAAGGTCACTCTCTATAATAAGCCAGAATTCAACAAGGTGTGCCATTTTTCCCATAACTCGTTTTCTAAGAGGTTCCAAGTAGTGACACCTTGAGGAATTGCATAAAAAACACTGAAGAACATTGTGTATCAGTTTCATATATTTGTTCATTATAGGTACAAAGTTATGATTATTTCAAGTTAGAGTTGTTGACTAATCCAAAACTAGTCTCGTGAGACTAAAGAAACGTTTGATGAAAATGCTAGTCTCTTGTTGTTAAAGTTAAGGAAGGTTTTTAGGTATGAGATCATATACACCAGGTCTATTATAGAGTTACAAATCATATTTGGATGATGAAATTTATGAGTGATTTTGGTTGCGGTACAAGTTGGGTACATGGTTGAGACAAGTAGTTGATGAGTTGGCACATACATGAGGTGTATAGTTGATGATGTTGGTACATATTGATGAGTACTTGAAACATGATTGGTACATACATGCTACATGTTTGGTTGCACTTGTTTATTTTACAGGTTGATTACATATTGTTTGGTATAGGTTGGTGCATGGTTGATGCACTTGTTTATGGTACAAGTTGAGGTACAGGTTGATGCATGGTTGATGCATGGTTCAGGTTTATTGGTATATGTTTATAGCGTATATCTCACAGTGATAGTGTGAAAATGGTTCCATCATTATACTTCTACTTCAGGGTGGTTGGATGGGGCAAGGAAAAGTGGTTGTATCCACCTTCCGGTTGTAGTTGGAGAACATAGGGGGTTGTATCCTCCTTCTGGTTGTAGCCAGAGAAAATGAGAGTTGGAGCTTCCCTCAGGTTGTAGCTTGAGAAACTAGGGGTTTGGAGCCTCCTTCCGGTTGCATTTGGAAAACAAAGGAAGTTGGTGTTTGCAATGGATGTAATTATTCAAGACATATAAGATAAAACATTCTGTGTTTTTTTCTCGATTTGGGTTTCCACGTAAAACACTGGTGTACTGTGTATGTGTGTGATTGTTCATTTCTTAGTTCTCATTATTGGATAATAATTCTACATTGATATAACACTTGGATTATTTGGAGAAAAATGATTATAATTATGTTATTACTGATTCACCCCCCCTCTTAGTAATCCAATATAATGGTTACAATTAAAACAAAGAATAGGGAGGAGATGATTGAGAAACACACATTATTGGTTTTTGTCGAGACAATGGTGATGTTGAAAAAGAGGGAGGATGGGGAGGTAGTAAGAACCATAAAGGGGGAGAAGTTTGAGGTGTTAATGCACAAAATGTAACCTCAAGCACAACACTCAAAATACCCTTATAGGATTCTCAAGGGAAAAAAATGGGGATGGAAACCCAAGATATTCTTAAATCCCTAAACTTGCTAGTAACAAGGTTATTCTCATTAGTTAGATAAGTTGGTAGGGCTTAGCTTTATTAGTTAGAAATTTTCAAATAAACATATACCTGAAGAAAAATAAATAGAATTTACGTCCAAAGGGAAGCACCTTTACTTTCACCCTTGTGTTGGACCTTAGGTTATAGCCTACCTATAATTGCTGGGATTTATTTATTCAACAACAAGAGATTCTTAGGATTAGATATATGTTTCTTTTCATTTGATCTAAGATTTTCCTTAAGGTTAATCATTTATTTTTCTACATAGATAGCCTCCTAAAAAAATAGACCAAGGTATTTTTTCCATCTCTTTTAAAATTCAAGAGTATACAATTTAGCGTACATAAACACCATGTTTGTAGGTATCTAAAATTTTATTTAGAACAATTGTGAATCTCTAATTGAGAACTTGAATTATCTCTTTTCTATCCATTTTCCTTCTAGATAACTCTAATACCAATGCAATTGGGGTTCATTTATCCCCAAACTTGGTTAAGAATGTTGTTTCAAATTGTTCCCAAATATTGATAGATCTCGTGGTTAGATTAAAATAACAAGGAGATTCTTTATTCTCAAATGTATAAGGAAAAAAATTGCATACAACATCTTCATGTTGAACATTCATTAATATGACAACTGGCATTAATTTATTTATACGATCTTTAGGCGGTCTATATTTGTTTCAATAAAACTCAAGAAATAATCTCTTAGGATGTTTTGGTAAGTCATGTTGTTGTCCAGGTATATTCAAAGGCCAACAAGGCAAGTTGCTAGTTCTAGTTTCCAACCATAGGGGTATTATTAACTTGAGATTCATGTTTGATATTTGAATAAAAAGGACTAGCAAATGGAGAAAGAGGAGGAATATAGTATGGAGGCTCATAAATTTCATCCAATGATCGAGAAACCAAATCATCAATCTTGAAATGATAACATTGTGGTCAATTTGGACAATCTTTTAATGAGCTTTAGTGGTTCTAGGTAATTGTTGCAATAGAGGTAATTTTTTTCCATATTCATGAGAACATGCTTGAGTAACATACCTAAAAGTGTCAAGCTGAAGTTGTGGAATAACAAAATGATATTTAGACTCAGTTTCAGAATATGGTTCTGATTGAACAATTCCTGGATTTTCAAACTCAACTTTTGTGTCTTAAAAATTTAATTCCAGGCAAGTACTTTTCACCTTCTAAATTAGACTGATTAGATAATGATCCGAGTCTATTTTTCTTTTGATAATAACCTCCTGATCCAATCCAATATTTTCATCTCCTGATAATGATCCAGGTATATTTTTCTTTTGATAATAACTTCTTGATAATAACCTCTGGTTACGTATGTTTCTTTTCATCTGATCCAAGATTTTCCTTAAGGTTAATCATTTATTTTTATACATAGATAACCTCCTAAAAAAATAGACAAAGGTATTTTTTCCATCTCTTTTAAAATTCAAGAGTATAAAATTTAGCGTACATAAACACCATGTTTGTAGGTATCTAAAATTTTATTTAGAATAGTTGTGAATCTCTAATTGAGAACTTAAATTCTCTCTATGTTATCCATTTTCATTCTAGATAACTCTAGTACCAATGCAACTGGGGTTCATTTATCCCCAAACATGGTTAAGAATGTTGTTTCAAATTGTTCCCAACTATTGATAGATCCCGTGGTTAGGTTAAATAACAAGGATATGATTTATTCTCAAATGTATAAGGAAAAAAATGGCATACAACATCTTCATGTTGAACATTCATTAATATGGCAACTAGAATTCATTTCTTTATAATATCTTTAGGCATTCTAGATTTGTTTCAATCAAACTCATGAAACAATCTCTTAGGATGTTTTGGTAAGTCATGTTGTTGTCCAGGTATATTCAAAGCATCAAGGGCCAACAAGGCAAGTTTCTAGTTCTAGTTTCCAACCATAGGGGTATGATTAACTTAAGGTTCATGTTTGATATTTGAATAAAAATGACTAGAAAATGGAGAAAGAGGAGGAATCTGGTTTGGAGGCTCATAATTTCATCCGATGATCGAGAATCCAAATCATCAAGCTTAAAACAATAACATCGTGGTCAATTTGGACAATATTTTAGTGAGCTTTAGTGGTTCTAGGTAATTGTTGCAATAAAGGAAATTTTTGTCCATCTTCATGAGAAAATAATCGAGTAACAAACCTAAAAGTGTCAAGATGAAGTTGTCGAATAAAAAAATGATATTTAGACCCAGTTTCAGAATATGGTTATGATTGAACAATTCCTGGATTTTCAAACTCAACTTTTGTGTCTTAAAAAATTAATTCCAGGCAAGTATTTTTCACCTTCTAAATTAGAGTGATTAGATAATGATCTGGGTCTATTTTTATTTTTATAATAACCTCCTAGCATAGAAATAATACCACATTTAGCCATAAAATGGTGTGCACCCTGTTAGCACATATTTTTGATAGAAGGGTGTTTTTCCCTTAGGAAATAACACCTTGGTGAAAAAATGTAGAAAAGGGGTGCTTGCGCAACCCACTTTATATTTTTATCCTAAGTTCATCGATGATTTGATAATTTGGTGTGTTGTGCTAAGGAGCGCGCTCAGATATGTGACTGAGAGGTGTGCGCTCAGATCTATGGTCCACCTCCAATATCAGACCCCCTCGACCTTCTGCCTTTAACAGGGGGAGGGGAGGGGTCTGAGTAGGTGGTTTTCTGGTGCAGGCCTGTCACTATCGTGTCACCTCCACAACAACTTGGAACCCCCCCCATGCTTTACCACTTACCACCTGCCCTCCCTCTGAGCTAACTGCCATACCGCCTTCCCATACCGCCCACACTCATGCTAACACCTGTCGTCCACTCACCCGACCACACGTTTGTCCCTTCCCCATTGTCTTTTGTCACCTTCTCACCTCACGAAATTTGTATTCCAATCACATTCCATGACACCTCCACTAACATTATCATTGAATCCCTAACCTTTCACACCCCTTTGCCTCCACGTCCTCTCCCCTTGCTACATCACCCTTACGTCTTTACACCTCATCTCTCGCATACTGGTGCCCACGCATTCCCAGTCACCGCTCCGCCAATTGCATCATTCCACCTGGATGCTGATCATTCATTGTAGCCTTTGAGATTGCACCGATCATATTTCCATCTCCCCATCATTAGTTTCCATGTCTGTCGGCCATTTTTCCCGACAAATGTCCAACAATTATTTAAGTGGTAGATTTTCAGAGTGCGACCAACACGTCTTCTAGGTGCAAAGTTGACTCTTCCCGTCCTGATCCCGATGCAGGCAGTTAATGAAAAATAAGGAGGTGGTTGATATATAGACTCCTCCCATAAATGGAAATCCATAAAATACTGGCAGATCTGAGTTCACGCCCGACAAAGAAATTGCATGTGCAGTCTGACAGAGAAGGCTCAAACATAAAAGCTCATGCCTGATAGAGATTTGCATGCATAGTCTCCAGAGAAAGCTCTGACATAAAGCCTTCAATGCCTAACTCAATCGATATTCTAGTGGTTGTAGTCACTCCTGAGTATAAATATGAAATTTTGATAAGGTCGATGGTTGAGCTAGGATCCCGGATTGTAAATTTTTAATGAAGCTCTGGGTATGCATTTTGATTTGAGACTTTTTGTTTAATTAAAGTCAACTTTATTTTCATCTTGTTTTCCTCTGATACTGAATTATCCATGATTGAAGGATTCACATGGATTGTTTTAACTATATTGTGAAGTATGTTTGATTACAATCCTGTTTTAACGTTCTTTAGTTTCCTGAAACTTTGAATTCAAAGAGGATATTGTATTTGAAGCTTTTCCTCCTTAGGCTGCTGGAAGACCTAACGTCCATAGAAGAAATCTACATTCTCCTCACCATTTCTTCCTCCTATTCACCTTTACTACGAATTAATGACTGAATTTGATCAAGACCTCAATTGCTTGAGCATGCTGGTCTAGTTTTCTGAGTTAAAACGATATTGTATTGAGTATGTGTCCATTTGACTTGTTTAAAATTACTCATTGTGACATATAAACTGATGGGTACTGGGATTACCTTCAATGCAATCTGAAGGTGAATTCTAGTGCTAACATTCATGGAATTGTTGCCGGGGAACGAATTGAAGACTTTTCCCTATTATAGAACGTTAAATATCTTCTGATTCTGAAGGTGCATCGGATATCAGAACCATTGAAGATTGCATCTTGCACCTGACGACTCCATTGTTGTGACTCTACTATTTCAGTTGTGGCTCTGAAAGGTAGACACACGAGGTCGACTCCAAAACTACCTATAGAAACACCTGAAGCTGACCCAGAGAAATTTATCAGAAAAATAAAGACTCCTCAGGAAGGTACTTCAGCTGCTGTACCATGTATTTCTAGTAATTTTCATAAAAATTCTTTAGAAACTCCAGTTCCTACTACACATTCTCCTTTTATACCATCTGTTGGATTTTCCAAAAGTTTGAAGTTTGGAAGTGTTCCTGTTGATTTCTCCCATCCCAGTATCTTTTTGGAAGGATGAAGTTTTAACAGTCCCGTTTCCCCTGAGGTTGTACCATGGTTTAAACCCAGAACCTCAGAATATTTTCCCACTCTGGGATTTACCACTCCTCCTCCTATTAGAGTTGCTACATTTATAGAGGGGGAAACCTCTGTTCCCTCGAGCCCTATATCCTCTTCTTTAAGTCCGCATCTATTCCCCCTTTCTCCCAGAAACACAGTCCCAATCTCACTTGTTCAAACTCCATCTCCTAGTTCTCCCACTGTTCACATCCCAATGGCAGCTGCTAATCCCCCTAGGAACATAATGGATGCCATAGTGACTGCTAAATATGCCCCTCTTGTCTTGCCTCAACCTATGAATGCTCTCCCAGCTAGTGGCTACCTTAATAAGTTGCCTAAGTTCAAGGATGAGGGAGAAATAACTGCAGAGGAGCACCTTGCAACCTTCTATAGTTATGCAGACAATTATGTCATTACCAACGAAGATGTATGGATGAGGATTTTTGTTCATAGCCTTGATGGAGAGGCTAGGAAATGGTTTAGGGCCTTGGATCCTGGATCTATTGATGGGATTGAAGCCCTAGATGATGCATTCTTAAGACATTTGAGGGATAAAAAATGCTTCCTTTACTATATTACAGAGTTTGGATCACTTAAGAAAGGAGAAGAGGAATCTGTCTCTGAATTTTCAAAGAGGTTCACTAAAATGTATAATAAGATTCTTGATGAGATTAAACCTACAGAAAACTCTGCCAAAATTACGTGCTTTTGACCCCGATTTATGCCTCCTGTTAAGATAAATAAGATCCACTTCCTTGGCTCATATGAAAGATGCATCCCTGGAAGTGGAGTCCAATATATTGGCAGTTGAGAACATTAGAAGTAAGGTTGATGGAGAAAGAAAAAAAGGTAGGTTCGAGGCTTCGATCTTTGGTTCCTCTGCTTCCCCCCCTAAAATGGATGAAGTAACCAAGTTACTAAAATCACTTTCTACTAGAATGGAAAGGTTGGAATTGGAAGGAAAGAAGGGCTACAAGAATCCCCCTAATGCTGAAAATAGGGGTAGCTTCATAAGACCAAATAGAACCCCCCATATTATCCGAAGAGATCAAAGAGGTAGGGATAGGGATGATCATAGGATTCAATCCCCTCTCCAAAATAACCTTGTTACCGATGAAGACAAAGAGAAAGAAGAGGTTGATCCGAAAATCCATTGTCTTGTAGACACCTCCTCATTTCCCCATTTAACCCAATCTTCATATGAGGATTCTCTCATGGAAAACCAACTAAATGAGCTGAGTAAAGGGGATAAGACCAATAGGAGTCCAAATAAATATAACCTCATATCCAAAAGGAAAGAGGGGAATTCTAACATTCTTGATCAGCCTACCAGAGTAGAGAAGCTTGCTAAAGATGTAGCAGACAACAAAAAAAATAAGAAGGCACAAAAACCCTCACCAGTGATCAAAGGTCTTGTCCCGGAAGTGAGAGATATTTTGAAGCCCCCCTCCTCCTTTAACATTGAGCATGAAATTCAAAATATTAGGATCCATGTACCTCTTTCAAAGTTAGTCAAACATGAAGACTTCAAAAGGCACCTCTCTAAACTGTTACAACACGAGCCTTAATCTTATTCCATAGACTCAGTCAACCTCCAAGATGAAAATCCTGCAGTCATCTTAGGTCCTTTGATAGAATATAGGGATGATTCATCCCCTCCCTTCTATACCTCGCTAAACATACATGACAAGGTGTTGCATAACTGTTTGATGGACTCAGGGGCATCTCATAATCTCATGCCCAAACATTTCATGGATGAACGTGGATTGGAAATCACAAAGACTTACCATGACTTATATTCTTTTGACTCTAGGAAGGTGCAATGTCTCGGGGTCATCAAAGATTTGGTTGTGACCTTGTTTCAGTTGCCCATGAAAAGTGTGGTCATGGATATCATGGTGGTTGACGTTCCCCCCAAGTTTGACATGCTCTTGTCAAGATATTGGATAAAAATACTTGGGGGAACCTTGTAGATGGACTTCACATATGCTACCATTCTTGTGTTTGGTGGGGAGCATAGAAGACTGTATAGGGAAGCTCATTTGGCCTACATTATTAGTGATGAAGAAAACCCCACAAACCATCCTATTTTTGCACTTGATATTGATTTGGGATCCAGTTTACTATAGCTCACTGATTCTCCTGAACCTCCTCTTGAAATAAGAAAACAATCCATTATTCTTTGTGAATATTCTCCTTCGATCACCTTTGTTTGGAAGATATTTGACGGAGCCTCTTCTAGGGAAGGTGATGGTGATGGAGTGGTCTTTGTTTCACCTAATCAAGAGACTATATCTCTATCCTACAATTTAGAATTTGAAGCTACAAATAATGTGGTAGAGTATGAAGCTCTTGTTTTGGGTTTGATGTCTGCAAAAGACACGGGGATTGAAGAGATATCAATGTTTGGGGATGCTGAATTGATTGTTCATCATATCAAAAATATTTATCAAGCTAAGAACCCTAGGATACGAAATTATAGAAACAAAGTGTGGGACCTAATTGGTAGTTTTTTCTTAGCTTTCAACATTTCATTTATTCAAAGAGAAGAGAATACCATGGATGATTCTTTAGTTGTTTCGACAAGTAATTTCAGAGTCCCTTTGCTACCTAAAATCAAGTATGTTGTAGAAGTGAAATATAGCCCCTCTATACCTAACAATGTGAAGCATTGGAAGGTGTTTGAGGATGATCTTGAGATAAAAATATTCCTTGAGACTGTTGATTATATTTCTGCATTACATATTGATCAAGATCATGATTATGGAAGTAATCTGCATGCTGATATTTTCCTAAACAAAATTTCTAATCATCATATTGTTCATTTGCCTAGCAATCATTATCCAAAGGGACTAGTTCCTTTGGAAAGATTATTTGACATAAATGATGCGGCAATGAAGGGTAAAGTTTCGACTGTCGAGGTTGATGTAATTGAGTGTAATATTGGTACAGAGAAGGATCCAAAAATTTTCAAGTTGTCAAGCAACTTGTCAAGGGAGAAAAGAGTTGAATATACTGAATTGTTAAAAGAGTTTGTTGATGTGTTTGCCTAGACATATGAAGATCCTAGAACATATGACACAAATGTCATTGAAGATAAGATCCCATTGAAGGAAGAGGCCAAACCATTTAGGCATAAACTGAGACAAATAAATACTTTGTTGCTACCTATTATGGAGAATGAAGTAAAGAAGTTGTTGGATGCCCAAATCATTATCCCCTTGAGATATTCTGAATGGGTAGCCAACCTAGTCTCGGTGAGAAAGAAGAATGGAGAAATTAGACTTTGTGTTGATTTCCGGAACCTGAACAAAATCTCAAAGAACGATAATTACCCCCTACCAAATATGGAGCACATATTACAGAGGGTGACGAGTGCATCTAGAATGTCCATGATTGATGGATTTTCTGGCTAGAATCAGATTTCTGTCTTTCCTGAACACATAGAAAAGACAACATTCACTACTCCTTGGGGTACATTCTTGTACGCTAAGATTCCCTTTGGATTGATGAATGGAGGAGAAACCTTCCAACAAGATATGAACTTTTCCTTCATTGGAAAAAAAGATAAATTTGTAGTCATCGATCTAGATGACATTACAATTTTCTCCAAGTCTGATAAAGATAATTGTTATCATCTGAGAAAGGTCTTCTTGAAGTGTAGAAGGTTTGGTCTCTCCCTAAATCCCAATAAGTCTTTATTTTCCATGCAGGAGGGAAAACTATTGGGGCACATTGTGTCAGCTGAAAGGGTGAAGATTGATCCAAACAAAGTGGAGGCCATCCATTCCTTGTCACCTCCCAGATCTAGGAAAGAGGTTCAGTCTTTCTTGGGTAAAATCAACTTTTTGAGAAGGTTTGTTTATAATTTTTTTTAATTGGTTAAATACATTACAACCATGCTCAAGAAGGGAAATGAATTGAAATGGACTGCTGATTATATAGATTCTTTCAACCAAATCAAGAGGACGTTGACTGAAGCACTTGTGCTCATCAACCCAAACTACTCCAAGGAATTTCTGATTTTTTCCTTGTCTTCATGTGACATAGTAGCAATTGTTTTATTACAGAAGAATGTTTGAAGATTTAGAGAAGCGCATTGCCTTTTTTAGTAGGTCATTAAGAGATGCTGAGATAAAATATGACATCATGGAAAAACATGCCTATGCTTTGATTAAAGACCTCAAGGATTTCATGATCTATATTATGAATTCAAATATCATTGCATATGTCCCTTCAACCTTTGTAAAAGATATTCTCATTCAGCCTGATATAGATGGAAGAAGGAGCAAGTGGATCGCCAAAGTCCTTGAATTTGATCTTGAAATAAAGCCCACCAAATTGGTTAAAGGCCAAGGTTTAGCTAGGCTACTGGTTGAATCTAATTGCAAAGCTTTGGGTCTTAATTTAATCAACACTTTCTCAGAAAATCAACAAGTTCAGTTGTGTGATATAGGTTCTCAAGCCAACCCTCCATTGGTAGGATGTGCTTGGTACAAGGACATTATATTTTTTCTACAAAAGTTGCATCCTCCTAATGGCATGGATAAGAACAAGGTAAGAGGTTTGAAGCTCAAAGCTATTAAATACTGCCTTATTGATCAAGTCTTGTATTAGAAAGACCCTCTAGGAGTGTTGTTGAGATGTTTAGACCTACAGGAGGCCCAAAAGATTATGTTTGATTTTCATGACAGTTTATGTGGGGGGCATCACTTCTGGAGAACCACAACCTATAAGATTCCTAGGGCTGGGTATTTCTGGCCTAGTGTATTCACCGATGTTTGTGCAAAGATTAGGGCTTGTGTTAAGTGTCAGAAATTCTCTGGAAAGTAGCAACTCAAGTCTTTTCCATTGAAGCCTGTGGTAGCTTCAGGGCCCTTTCAGTAGTGGGGCCTAGATTTTATTGGGGAAATTCATCCTTCTTCAAGTGGTCAACACAGGTGGATACTGACTGCCAAGGATTACTTTACCAAGTGGATAGAAGCCATCCCCACAAGGAGTGCTTCCCACAAAGTAATCATTGGTTTTCTTGAGGATATTATGGAAAGGTTTGGTTGCACGAACAAGATTATCACTGATAACGCTGCATCTTTTAAGGCTGACCCATTGATTTAGTTTTGTGAATAGCTCGGAATTTCATTGATTCACTCGACTACTTACTACCCCCAAGGGAATGGATTGGAAGAATCCTCTAACAAGAGCCTTATAAACATCATCAAGAGATTGTTAGAGGACAATAAGAAAACATGGGATTCAAAGCTAGAATTTTCTTTGTGGGCTGATAGAGTGACAACAAAGAAGTCTCTTGGTGTCTCTCCTTTTCAGCTTGTGTATGGGATTGAATTTTTTTTTCCTTCTCATCTTGCCTTTCCCGTGGAAAAATTATTCCAAGTCTACCAAGGAGAAACTGATGATATGATCAGAAGTATACAATAGCTGGTAGAAGTGCATCAAAATAGAGAGAAGTTGTTGGAAAAATCACATAAACATCAATAGAAGATCAAGAAGGGCTTTGATAGGAAGGTAAGAAAAGAGGATTTCTAGCTAGGATATCTAGTACTCAAATGGGATGCACCCAAGCAGGACAAAGGCAAGCATGGAAAATTTGAAGCCTTGAGGATTGGGCCCTTGAAAATCTCTAATATATTTTCAAATAATACTTATAGGTTGCAGAATTTGGAGGTAGCTGAAGTTTTTGGTGGCCCTGTAAATGGGCATTTCTTGAAAAGGTTCTTTGCTTGAGCCATGAGTGGTAGTTTCATGCCATTGTAAATATCATTCTCCTTTTGTTTTAATAGCTGACTCCACAACCCAACACTAAGGAACTGAAACTACTAAAGTTCTTAGAGCCTTGCAGGGAGGTCTCTATCCCCCATGGAGCGTAATGTTAGCACATATTTTTGATAGAAGGGTGTTTTTGCCTTAGGAAATAACACCTTGGTGAAAAAATGTAGAAAAGGGGTTCTTGTGCAATGCACTTTATATTTTTATCCTAATTTCATCGACGATTTGACTGTTTGGCGTGTTCTGCTAAGGAGCATGCTCAGATCTATGACTGAGCAGTGTGCGCTCATATCTACGGTCCACATCCAATATCGGACCCCCTGACCTTCTGCCTTTAACGGGGGGGTCCGAGCAGGTTATTTTATGGCATGCCCCCCCCCACTATTATATCGAATCCATAACAACTCAGACACCCCCGGTGCGCTTTACCACTTACCACCTACCCCCCCCCTCCGAGCTAACTTCCATACCGCCCGCGCTCCTACTGACACCTGTCCTCCACTTACCTGACCACACACCTCTCTCTTCCTTGCTATCTTTTCTCCCCCTCTCACCTTCCAACATTTGTCTTCCACTCACACTCCATGACACCTCCACTTCCATTATCATTGAACCCCTGACCTATCACACGCCTCTGCATCCACGTCCTCTCCCCTCGCTACATCACTCCTACACCTTTACACCTTAACTCTCACGTACTAGCACCCATGCATTCCCAGTCACCGCTCTGCCAACTACATCATTCCACCTCACCATAGATCATTCATTGTAGCCTACAATCCTACACTGATCATCTCTCCAGATCCCCATAGTGAACATCTATGTCTGCCCGCCAGTGTTCCCGACAAACGTCCATCGATGATCCAAGTGGAAGAGTTTTAGAGTGCGACCAACACATCTTCCAGGTACAGAGTTGACTCTGACCGTCCTGATCCTGATGCATGTAGTTAATGAAAAATAAGGAGGTGGTTGAGATATCGTCTCCTCCCATAAATGGAAATCCAGAAAATACTAGCAGATATAAGCTCACGTTCGACAAAGAAACTGCGTTTGTAGTCTGAAAAAAGAAGGCTTAGAAGGAAAAGATTGCATCTGACAGAGATATGCATGCACAATCTACAGAGAAAGCTCTGACATAAAGGCTTCAATGTCTGACTCAATCACTCTGCTGGTGGTTGTAGTCACTACTGAGTATAAAGATGAAGTTTTGATATTTTGTTAAGGTCGATGGTTGAGCTAGGCTCCCAGATTGTAAATTTTTAATGAAGCTTTGGTTCTTTGGTTATTTATTTTGTTTTGAGACTTCTTGTTTAATGAAATTCCTCTTTCTTTTCATCTTGTTTTCCTCTGATATTGAAGTATCCATGATTTAAGTATTCAAATGGATTATTTTAACTATATTGTGATGTATGTTTGATTACAATCCTGTTTTAACGTTCTTTAGTTTCCTGAAACTTTGAATTCAATGAGGATCTTGTATTTGAAGTTTTTCCTCAGGATGATGGAATAACTGATGTCCATAGAAGACCTCTACATTCTCCTCACCAGTTCTTCCTCCTATTCATGTTTACTATGACTTACTAGTTAAAGTTGATCAAGACCTCAATTGCTTCAGCATGCTGGTCCAGTTTTTTGAGTTGAAACGATATTGTCTTGAGTCTGCGTCCATTTGACCTCTTTAAAATTATTCATTGTGACATATAAATTGATGGGTACTGGGCTTATCTTCAATGAAATCTGAAGGTGAATTATAGTGCTAACACACCCTCCTAGTGCCCAAATGTTGGTGTGGACTAGTGATCATCGTCAAACTATGTGAGGCTTCCCAAGGCTAAAGTCCAATTATCTTTTTCTCTATTTGAGACACCAAGCTCCTCTATTTGTTTGGCCTAGCTACCACTAGATAAATTTTCTTTATGTGCCAAACATATAAATTATTAATGTAGTCCTAAAATATAACAATAGAATGCAATTCTATACCAAGGACCTGACTAGGATTTAAGAATAAAGAAAAGTAAACATGAAATTGATAATACGTTTTATCCATTAAAACAAAAAATATTTCACAAAATATCAACGGTGAAAAGTAATTAAGATAACTAGCCATTGAAATAAGGAGAGCCTAAATTAAAATAACTAGTTGTAATTTCACATCCATGAGTTAGCAACCAATTGGAAAATCAAAACAAAGAAATAATTACCACTCCATGAGAACAATCTACTTCAAAGGAAAATATTATTACATTCATTCCAACATAAGTAAGTGAATAATAGTCTCAGACTAAAACATACACTAGAATAAGTCTCCAACAACGACCACTATGGATTCTTGATTAAAATTGAAAATGTTTTACAATATCTAGAGAAAATCCCATTTGCCATTGCGTCTATCTTATTTACACAAAATGAGAAGAGGAAACCAATCGCTTTGGATCCCCTTCTTGACTGTTTGATTCTCCTTCTTAAGTGTTAAGTTCCCCTCCTTGATTGTTTGATTCATTAACTTGCGAGGTAGATGGATTCTCTTTGTACCATTCCATAATTCTCAACAAATGTTTTTCAAGCTTAAAAAACTTTATTGGGTGCATCATTTTGGGGAATATTATGGCTTTTTAAAAGAGTTTTGTAAGATGCAATACTTTGGGTAATTATCATTTCAATACTCTCAAGCTTGGATGACAAAGTTTTGATTAATGTAATATCTTTGGTGGGAGCCTTAATGAACCTTTGAATGATAGCTTCATCAACAATAGGGAGAGAATGAATGTTCCTTTTGTTCAAATTGATATGATTGTTTATCTCTTTTAATGCTTGGTCTTCGGGAAAGAATCTATCTTTGGGTCCAAAAGAGGGTAGGTGGTAGGCCTAAATATTGTTCTCTATAACTTGCCACATTGTGACACAATTTGTCACTTCATTTTGGATCTCTCTAATATATTTTTGAGAAGATTATTTCCAATTATTAAGATGAAATTTCATTTCTAATCAGTTTTTTTTTATAATTATCAGGATCTTTTCATCGATATGACTTATTAAAGAATTGCATTAAATGAGCATAAACTGGAGTGCACCATAAAGAAGGACAAGATCAATAATAGAGAGACATAAGAATCAAATATGAACACAAAAACTTGATAATGGAGTTCATCCTTGATGGACTACATCTTCAGATCCTTCTCTCAAATGGGTAGGCCTTTTTATTAACTCAACAAAAGAATTTGGCAAAATACATAAGTATACCTCATTCTGGAATTAAGATGAAAAAGATTTGCTCAGATCAGAAAACAAACAGCACCACTGAATTTGTGGCATCGAATTACACAAAAATGACTATCTCCATGCCTCGATATGACTCTGGAACTTCTAGGCCCAAGAGAAATTGTCTAGGTTTCCATCCGTGCAACCTGCACTTAATTCATAAAATTTTACCTCGTAAAACATGCTCGAATGTACCTTCACATGCCCTACTCCTTTTCCCCATGCATTGGAAAAATGCATCTTTTAAATTAAACTCTGGGCGGATTAACCAAACGAGGCGTTAGCCCAAACCGTTGGAGGATGGTTTAACCATGGAACAATCGGATGTAACCTCCACTAACTTTAGCAGCGGGTGATATTTCTTGGTAGACTATTTGTTGTTGTTGTCCATATGTGGTGGGATATGCATATAATTAATGGACTGGGGGTTGGCGCCAACCAACCCCTTTTTTTTATTTTTTTTATTTTCAGTTGCTGGCCCTCACTAGGAATTTTCCTGTTGCCATGTGGTAACCCATGACTAGGCCATGTGGATGCCATTCATTAGCCCACCTCACCTTCTTGTACATTCATTGGCACATCAACTCTGCTTGGTTAGCATTCCATGTCACCTGTCGGGTGGCTGTACGGACTGCCATGTGGCACTTTTCCATTGGTCCACGTACTGATCGAAAAATTCCAAAAATGGGTGACACATGGCAACCTCTGGTGCTGCCACATCATCATGCTGATATCATCATGGAATGTGTCATCCTATGTGTGTTACATGTACCCTATATAGATGTTGATGTCAGCAGTACGAATGCTGACTCATTCCTATTGACTGGGCTAGGTTGACCAAGAAATTTGACTGCGAATATCTTTCAATCCCTAACTTCGTTTGAAGAACCATCTACGTCGTTGGAAATATTGCGACTTTCTCCTCTCGATGATGCCAATTTTGATGAGTTTTTAGGACTTTTAATTTTTTCCTTTACTTTATCTGCCTAGGTCATTCTGAGCTTCCTGAGGTACTTATTGTAACGTTCCTCGGGCCACCCGCAGTTCAGGGAATGCCACTCTAGAGAAATCTCTCATTCTTTGACACCAATTGGTAACATCCCCAACCTTAAACAGGTTGGGCCATGCTACTCTAGAGAATGCTTTCGTTCTCTTACTGTGAAACATACGGTAACATACCCAGTAATCAACTGAGCTATACCACATAAATGTTCTCTTCAAACTGCATGCAACTTTAAACATATACATACTACACTCTTGCGGAATATTTACATATAAACATAAAAAAACAATTACATTCTATAATATACGACTTTATACTGAAATAACAGTAACCATAGATATGCAACATATACAGGAAAATACCCATAAACATACAGGCAAATATAATCATATATATATGACAAACCATAACATAAGCACGCAAATAACAATGCAACATATCATTTCATCATATGATTGGTACTTATCTTGGAAATTTTGTCACCAAATGCATACAGATTGTCCACGAATCTCCCAGTCTTAGACTACACTATTCATCACTCTCAACAATGTGTCACCCCCGAGCTGGGCCTGAACTCCACCCGGGTAAAGGGTTCCTAACCAGGCTAAGGCTCATGGACAATAGGAAAGACTCTGTCTCAGGTGCTCACTCAAATAACAACCTACAACCTCTCATTCCCCACATGCCTGTCCCACCCAAGGAAGCGTGCCCCTCCTCTTCTCAACATTCCCTCGACTACCCCACTTCCCTTCTAGGGCTTCAGCAACAGGCCGAACCAAAAGTCTTAGAGCACTGTAGTTGTAGTTTGTCACCTTCGGGAATCAATCCCCAAAAATTCTCTCTCTCAGAGAATTGCGGACGGGCCTGAAAAACCGCTTCTTCAATCCCGCTCCAAGCTAACCAGGTACACCAACCGGAAAAGGCTATGGGAACAGGCTCAGATGTGGTGAAATGGATGTCTCAAAGCTAGCTGACTGTGTGAGTGAAAATGGTCATGGAATCATTGTCTGGATAACTGAGTGAAGGAAGGAATCACTGTAAAACTCATCAGGAAAGTGATGGTAAGAATGATGGTCAAGCTGCTGGTAAGAATCCCCGTGAAAAGTGACCAAATGAGTTAAGTCCCCCCATGATATGAATGCACATCCCCAACGTGACACTTGTCATATCGGAAGTTACTTTGGTCCACTTGTCCCCAACTTTAGAACTTAGTATAAAATAATTATCCATACTTTATGCTTTAGGAAAAATTAATATAATATTCCCTTGACATTTGGCCCTCCCTTTCCCTAACTGGTGAAGTTCAGTCCCCCATCTCTTTTATCGTGGTCGGTCTGTGTGCAACGATGTATTTTATAGTAATCATGAGTCATGTACAAAATAGGTGCATTGGCCTTTAACATCTAGGCGTTCTAGCCTAATACCAAAACATAAGCATCCAAGCTTATAATAACTGTCTCACCAGCCTATAACGCATATCATATACACAAGGCTTGTTGTCCTCCATTCTGCGCGCAGTATCCGGGAATGTGCAAACTACATCATTTTACTGCACTGTTCATGCACACACTATGCCATGGAAAGTGCATTACAAAATGATGTCAAAATAGCTCACCAACTTATGTATACTTATATTATATTTACAATTGGGTTTGGTCGAGGGATATTACAATCCCCTCCCCTTATTTATGCACTATCCTTAGTGCATCATACACCCATATACAACAGAGTTTTCAAAAATCTTAAAAAAGATGTGGGTATTCTATCTGCAGTGCATCCTCAAGCTCCCAACTAACATCCTTAGGACCATATCAGGTCCATTGAACCTTTACAAGCCCTATGGCTCGGTTCCGGAGCTGCTTGACTTTCCGGTACAAAATGCGTGTCAAATGCACTTGAAAAGTGCTTTCTTGCTCCACCTGAATCACATTCCAATCAATAACATGATTAACATCAGACATATATTTCCTTAGCAATGATAAATGGAAGACATTATGAACATACATAGATGCAGACAATGCAATCATATAAGCAACTGGAGTTCCCTAATGCAATTATATCAGCCTAATGTTTCTATCTGTTTAGGGCAACTTTTAAATTCTGCTTAATTTTTATTATTTGGTCCTCCATCTCCTTGAGCAACTCTGGCCCAAATACTATCCTATTAGCTGGATTATCCCAACTCAATAGAGTATTACACTTTCTATCGTAAAGTGCTTCAAATGGGCTCATCTTCAATGATGCCTGATACCCATTGTTGTAAGAAAATTCTACCAAGTGTAGGTAGTCTTCCCATTTCGAGTGTTTGTCCATCACAAACATTCTCAGTATATCTTCTATCATTCTGTTCACCCTCTCTTTCTGTCTATCAGACTCAGGATGATAAGCTGTACTAAAGTTCAGATTCATTCCAAATCCTTTGAAGAATCCTTTCCAGAAATTCAAGGTGAATTTCAGGTCTCTGTCGGACACAATTTTTTTAGGAATCCCATGCAATTGTGCCACTTCCTTCATGAAAATATCAGCCACATCTGCTGCCTTGTGCGTAGTTTTCAGTGGAATAAAATGGGTAGATTTCGTAAGCTTGTCCACCACCACCATGATCAAATTATGCAGCTTGCCTGTTCTAGGCAATCCCATAATAAAATCCATTGTCACCACTTCCCACTTCCATTCAGGAATGGTTAAAGGTTGCAAGAACCCTGCTGGGTGCCTATTCTCAACTTTAAATTTCTGGCATTCCATACATCTAGCAATGTATTTGATGATCTCTCTCTTCATACTTGGCCAAAAGTAATGGCTCTTGATTGCTGCCACAATTTTCTAATATCCAGGGTGCCCTGCATAAGGAACATTATGCATTTCATGGAAAATCATACGTTTCAAGTCCTGGACATTTGGAACAAAAATTTCGTTCTTGCGCAACAGTATTCCATCTATTCCCAAATTATAATTATCCACCTTTTGTGGCATCTTACCCTGCTGTAGCATTGCTACCAATTATTTGTATTGCAGATATGCTTTTGCAGCCTCTATAATTTTTCTTTTAATATCAGTCTAATACATGCTAATGGTTGTAGCATGTAATTCATGCACCTTCCTGCTAAGTGCATCAACCACTTTATTCTCTTTCCCCTTGATATGATTTATATAAAAGTCATATTTGCTTAGAAATTCTAACCATCTGCTTTGCCTAGCATTTAGATTTGGCTGATCAAATAAATAATTCAGACCATTGTGTTCTATTATTATCCCAAACCTCTTTCCCATGAGGTAGTGTTTCCATTTCCTCAAGGCATGCACTATGGCTACCAACTCCAAATCACGAGTGGCATAGTTTATTTCATGATCCTTCAACTTCCTTGATTCATAACATATGACAAACCCATTTTGACTAAGGATTCCACCAAGTCCTTCATTACATGCATCGATGCATATGATGAAGTCTTCATCTGGGTCTATGATCCTTAATATTGGAGCACTTGTCAATAATTGTTTCAAGTGTTGGAAACTCTTCTCGCAATCCAGTGTCCACTGAAATTTCACTCCCTTCCTTTGCAAGGAAGTGATTGGGTGTGAAATCTTTGAGAATCCTTTAGTAAATATTTTGTAGTAGCCTGCAAGACCCATGAATGATCTCACCTCTTTCACATTCTTCGGTGCTGACCATTCTCTAATGGCCTCTATCTTCTCAGTACCCACTGCTATCCCATCCTTTGAAATGATATGCCCAAAATAATGAATTTGTTTTTGATAAAATGAGCACTTGCTCAATTTGGCATACAATTGATGCTCCCTTAATACTTGCAACACCATCCTCAAATGATGTTCATTCTCTTCCTATGGCTTGGAATATATAAGAATGTCATTCAAAAATACAATGACAAACTTGTCCAAATACTCTCAGAAAACACCATTCATTAAGCACATGAAAACAACTGGTGCATTTGACAACCCAAATGGAACCACTGTGAATTCATAATGACCATACCTTGTCTTGAAGGCAGTCTTGATAATATCTTATTCTTTAATCCTTACCTGATGGTATCCTGATCTGAGATCTATCTTTGAAAATATCTTTGCATCCTTCAATTGATCAAAGAGGTCATCAATCCTTGGCAGAGGATACTTTTTCTTAACAGTCACTTTATTCAACTTTCTGAGGTCAATACACAATCTTAGTGTTCCATATTTATTTCTCACAAACAATACTGGGGCACCCCAAGGTGACACGCTTGGGCGTATATACCCCTTATTCAGAAGTTCTTCAAGCTGCATTTGCAACTCCTTCAATTCTGGTGTACTCATTCTGTAAGGAGTCCTTGATACTGGCATTGCTCCAGGCATTAAATTTATAGAGAAATCAATGTATCTCCTTGGGGGTAGTCTGGGTACCTCCTTGAACACATCTTCAAAATATTCTAGGACTGCATAATCCTCCAAATTTGACACCTTATCTCTAGGTGTCTCTGTCAAATGAGCTACAATTATTTGACACCCTTTTATGTAACATTTCTTCAGCGGTAATGCTGAAATTTCTCTAATGGTTACTACCCTGGGAATTCCCCGTGATTTCCTTAGTTTCCCTTCCACATCTAGGAAAGTAAATTCTTTGTTGTGACAGTCTAAGAGAGTGTGATTTTGGTCTAACCAATCCATCCCAATTAGACAGTCATAGGAACTTAAAGGAAAGATGTTTAAATATTCCTTGGTGTTCAGTCCATTCATGTCTATGAGGCATGACTTAACCATCTAATTAACTTTTCTTCTGGATCCAGTAGCTAGTTGCACAAACCAGGATTTCCCATGCTTGTTTCTTGGAAATTGCAAACTTTCCACCATCTTAGGGTCTATATAACCATGAATAGCTCATGAATCAATTAAAATAGCAACGGTTTGGTTGTTGATAATACCTTCCACTTCAATCATGTGGGACTTATACTCCACTTTCTTGTTGTCCAGGGCTGCATAAATCCTTGGCACATATCTTCCCATGTCCTCCACTATTTCATCTTGTTGTACATTGTGAAAAACCCTTTATTTTTCACCTCTGTGAGGACAATCTCTGAACCTATGATCTCCTTTACAACCCCAACATTGCATAGGTGGCTGCCTTGGCCCTTGACTCCCTATGTCAATCGTTCTGGGTCTTTTAGGCATTTTCTATCCTTGTGGATTATTTCTGAAGAATGGTGGCGTAGCTCCCTTATTCCCTTGATCCATATTGAATTTCTTATTGTCTTCCCAAGCCTTTTGGAAAGATGGCCTTGCTTTCTGCTGATCATATAGGCATTTATCTCTCCTTATGGTCTCTTCTAATGTCTTGGGATCATCATATTGTACTTTGTCACTGATAAACGGTGGCAATCCACTCAAATACCTTTGAATTTTGACTGTCTCATCCTTGATGAAAGAGACATACTTCAACAGTTCCAGAAACCTTCTCTCATATTCATCTATGGTCATACTTCCAAGCTTGAGTTCAAAGAACTCTTTCATTTTCTTGTCACAGTATCTCTTAGTCAAGCACTTCTTCTCAAAATACTTCTTGAATTCCCTCCTGGTAACATTTTTCTCTTCAATGTGTTGAACCTGCACAATTTGATCCCACCACATGGAGGACTTTCTTTTGAGTTGATAGATAACAATTATACCTTATGCATGAGAAGAATATTTATGAAATTGAAAATACTTTCTCATGCCCAACAACCATGTTTTTGCATCTTCATCCTTCTTGTGCTCACCATCAAATGTAGGAGGTTTGATTTTGTTCATTTCTCCTCGCAGCTCATCCACCCCAGACCTCTTATACCTTCTAACTGGGGATAGACTTGAACTGTTGCCTGATTTCTTATTGGAATGCCTTGAGGAATGATGGTGATGTCTACTAACAATTTTTTATTTTCTTTTCTCATCCGAAGGCTTGTGACTTCCAGATTTTCTTGAGCGACTGTCCTTAACCAATTTCTTTTCTATTCTATTCAAGCCCTCCAATAACTTCATGTTGAAGTCATCCTGCTTCTCTTTGGCTCTCATAAGCCTTTCATTATCAGATTTATGGCCTTGGACATCCTTCTGCAAATTCTTAATGGTCTCAGCCATATTCATGTTTCCATTCCTTTCTTCTCCATGTTCGTTGGAGTTTGTTTCTTCAATGCCCAAATGGAAATCCACCCCTCTTTTCTCATCTTGTTGACTGTAATTCCCCTGCGCTTCTTCCATTCCTATGGAATTTTCACTAGTCTCATCTGATCTAGTAGTTGTTAATTCTGTAAAACGTGTAGCCATCGAAAATTGTTAGGCTAACAATTCAACAATTCATGAGAATATGCACCATTTTGGTTCAATATATACATCAGAATTATCTCTCCCGATTTCCTGGTGTTATCACCATGACAATTCCAGATAAGACCCAAGTCTTGAAAACATAGATGCGCGATGCCTTTAGATATACATCTGTGCAAGAAGGTGGCTTGCCGAAACCACTTTTTCCAAGACACAGTATCACATGTCTCAACATGTCAAATCCACCACTCATGGAGTGAGCGACGGCTAGTTAGATCACCCCGCTTCACTCGTTCGGTAATTCACATCCATGTGACATCAGTTGAATGCCTCCATGTAATGAACTCAAAAGATAATCATTTGAAATGGATTAGTCGAGCATGGAAACCCAACGCTCTTGTACATAATCCGTCTGCACTTCATAATTGGAATTCTATAACTACCAATCCTCAAGTATGAAGGTATCTGTGTATCTATAACCGAAGTAATCTCCAAATTGCTCGACATTCGTCTCTCAGTAAAATTATTTCGGTATCCACAACCTGAGATACATGGACAAGGCTAAATCGAGTGAGACTGGTTATTCAGGAAACATGCTAGACTTTCCTACGAATAAGGAGGAAAGGGTCCTTGCACACATTCTAGCGACTAAATTCCACATAGATCCAGCTATAGACTGACGGTTAGAAGTCAGGCCGAATCCCACTATGAAGGATTTAGTCATCAATAGGCCAACCGCTAAGTAGAAAAGGAGCAAGCGACAGAAGAAGGAGGAATCCACGACTGAAGCAGGCGAAAGTGTTGGAGAGAATCAATCGGTCTTATTAGATTCTCTAAAGGAGGATATCGCTAATATGAAGTGAGTCTTCAACTAAAATTAAGCATGTTTCAACGAATTTTTGAATAGCTGGTAGCGGAGGTAAGGAGCACCAGAGATGATAGGCTTGTTCTTAAACGACCCTTTTTACAACAGGATAACTGTTGTCATCCCCCTTTTGTAATTTTGTGATTAATATGATTATATAAATACAAAAGCGGATTTTGGGCTGTTTATTAGAAAATTCTATTTGGTGGTGTTATGAGTCTTGTTTTCTTTTATAGTATGTTTTTCTTGTAATCTTATATTTCACTTTCATTTGTTTGAATTAGAGGAATATAAAACTTAGAATTCCTTTTTAATTAATGCTTCGATGCGGCTGCATGTTTATTTTTCTTCTAAAATTATGCAAATTAAACTCAGACTCATTGCCTTCCAAACGACTTTGCGCGCACTAAACTTTGACCTATACATTTATATTTATCATGCATAGAAACATCACAAGGTAAAATGATTTTCTGCGCACCTATATCCACTATGCATTTCTTCTCCGTCGCGTCGACAACTTGCGCACACTACTTTTGCGTTCTGCGCCAATATCCACTGCGCACAGTTTTGGTATCGCGCACCGATACTCCACATGCATTTCACCCTATGCATTGCACCATGTCAAAGTTCAATACGTTCCATCATGCACAATTATCTGCGCACACTGGTGAATACACTGTCGTGAGACAACTTATACTCATACTATGTGCGTACCAACAAAACTCCTCTATGTTAAGCCATACTTGAGCACCCCATGTGCACATTACTATGTGCGTGCTCACTGTGCAAGGCTAAATTCAGTGCATGCATCCGCACATAACAATCTTCTGCACGACACCACAATTTACCGCGCACACTTGCATGCCAACGTTTTTAGCACGGTGCCAAAATTTACCGCGCATGCCTGCACACCAACATTTTCCATGGACGCTCTCTGTCTTGAATTTTGGTCACTTCGAAGTTACTCTTCTGTGAATATTCACGTCAATCGAACCCCTCTAGCCTAACTAGGCTCAGTGTTGAAACTGAAGCTCTAATACCAATTTGTAATGTTCTCTCGGCCACCGCAGGTCGGGGAATGCCACTCCAGAGAAATCTCTCATGATCTGACACTAGTTGGTAGCATCCCCAGCCTTAAACAGGTCGGGCCATGCTACTCTAGGGAACACTTTCGTTCTCTTACTGATGAACATACGATAACATACCCAGTAATCAACTGAGCTATAGCACATAAATTTTCTCTTCAAACTGCATGCAATTTTAAACATATACATACAACACTCTTGCGGAATATTTACATATAAACATAAACAAACAATTACATTCTGTAATATACAAATTTATACTGAAATAACAGTAACCATAGATATGCAACATATACAGGAAAATACCCATAAACATACAGGAAATTATAATCATATATATATGATAAACCATAACATAAGCACGTAAATAACAATGCAACATATCATTTCATCATATGATTGATACTTATCTTGGAAATTTTGTCACCAACTGCGTACAGACCATCTAGAAACTTCCCATCCTTAGACTACATTGTTCATCACTCTCAACAGTGAGTCACCCCCGAGATGGGACTGAACTCCACCCGGGTAAAGGGTTCCTAACCAGACTAAGGCTCATGGAAAACAATAAAGAATCCATCTCAGGTGCTCACTCAACTAACAACCTACAACCTCTCATTCCCCACATGCCTGTCCCACCCAAGGAAGTGTGCCCCTTCTCTTCTCAACAGTTCCTCAGCTGCCCCACTTCCCTTCCAGGGCTTAAGTAACAGGTCGGAATGGAAGTCTCAGAGCACTGTAGATGCAGTTTAGCACCTTCGGGAATCAATCCCCAACAATTCTCTTGCTCGGAGAATTGCTCACGGGCCTGACAAACTTCTTCTTCAATCTTGCTCCAAGATAACCAGGTACACCAACTAGAAAAGGCTATGGGAACAACCTTAGATGTGGTGAAATGGATGTCTCAAGGATAACTGACTACGTGAGTGAAAATGGTCATGGAATCATTGTCTGGATAACTAAGTGAAGGAAGGAATCACTGTGAAACTCATCGTGAAAGTGATGGTGAGAATGATGGTCAAGCTGCTGGTAAGAATCCCCGTGAAAAGTGACCAAATGAGCTAAATCCCCCCACAATATGAATGCATGTCCCCATCTTGACACTTGTCATATCGGAAGTTGCTTTGGTCCACTTATCCCCAACTTTAGAACTTAGGATAAAATAATTATCCATACTTTATGCTTTAGGAAATATTAATATAATATTCCCTTAACATTTGGCCCTCCCTTTCCCTAACTGGTGAAGTGCATTTCCCCATCTGGTGAAGGATGACATCTCCCTTCATCTGCTCCTTGATTGCTTGGTTGACTTGTTGAATCCTCTGAATGAACTTGCGGGATGCATCTCTCTCCATGACATATTTCCCATATAGAAATTCCATGGGGATATTAGGTAGATACCTAAGACAAGTCTTAATTGGTGAATCCTGAGTGAAAGAGTACATGAATAGGTTATACATAGGCTGGACATAAGGTAATCGATCGTTCAACGACTTAGGATGCTGGCTACAATATCCTTGAAGAAACTGGACCACTGTATTGTTTATCACCTCTTTCTATCTGTTGACCTGTGGATGGAAAGAAATGCTCCTCCCCATCTTGGTGTCCATGAGCTGCCACAAATTTTTCCAATATTCTCTTAACAATCGAGATTTTTGATGGAAGATAATGAACATAGACAACCCGAAATAGAGAAACTTTTTTTCCACATAACCTATCCACTGCTACATACAAGTAGACATGAATCATAATAGACATGGGCAATCCTCTTAAAAAATACACTAAATTTTTTTCCCAAGGATAAGAGGAAACAATAAATGGCCTGTACAACCTTGGCCTTTCAGTAATGAGATTACAAAAATACAACACACATTCCTTTACAATCATGGTTACAAATACTTTCCTTCGAGGAAAATTCCATCCTTGGAAATACACTATAATTCCCAAATTCCCAAGTACAAATGAAACATAGGCTTCTTCAATTACATGCACTTCCCTGTAGGAAGGAAATCAAGTTTTACTCAAATGGCAGAGTAAGTTGTCCTGTAAACAAAACTTCTTCACCTGCAAACCCTGGAATATCCCACATACATATTTGAATATTTCATCAATAACATACCATTCAACATTCCTGATATAATATAAGGACACATTCCTCAAAATAATAGATGTAACACTAAGAGATCTAAAAATCATTTTTGTACTCATGACATCGGTGCGGGCACTGGTCTCATTCTTGCATGATTGTAGAAGGTCAGGTAAGGCTATCATTGGTGCGATGTGAATCTTTAATGTGTTGAAGGCCTTCTGATGGCTTCCTTCCCACTGAAAGAACTGTCTCATCTTAAACATTCCACTCTCATGTAAAGGGCCAAGAGCATAATAAACATTAGACTTATCAGGGTATTCCTCTCTTACAATTGTGAGTGAAAGTTTCTTGTTAGCATTTATAATTATTTTTACTTGGCCTGAACTAACATGTATTGATTTTTCCTTTATGTCGCGAGCGTTAATGATGTATTCCACTCCATCTTTTGTAAGATGGTATTTGTTTTCCTTTCGAAAGAAGATAGCTTTCCTATCATACATATATGGACTCCCTAATACAATACCACAAACATCCGAAGGAACCACATCTAAATCCACTTCATCTATCATCTTAGAAGCAATAACAAACCTACACCTACACTTCTTAGTGACATTTAACTTTTCTTTATCAGATATGCAACCGAGAGGGTAAGGTTTATGGTGAGGTCTTGTGGTTATTTCCAATTTCCTAACAAGTGTCTCTGATATTAAATTAACTTGGGAACCCGGATCAAATAATGTGTTTATATTTGTATGTTTCAATACAACTCTTATGTGGAATAGTGCACTTCTCCTTTTATCATAATCACGTGATTCATTTAAATAACTTGAACATTCATAAAAGGAATATTAACCTTGAATCCCAACTGTTGTGATCCTTTCTTCGTCAACTGAATCAGAACCAAGATCATGTTGCACTGTAGCAACAGTCTTTGTCTTCCCCCTTCCACCAAACTTCTTTTTCCTTAACTCTGGATGTAGTTTCCAACAATGTTTGCTATCATGACCAGTTTTCTTGCAATGGCTGCAAGAGGGTTTTCCTTCCTCCTTCTTTGCTACAGCTGTCCTGTTGTCCTTCCCATTTCCTTTTATGCTAAAATGGTTTTTAGAACGCTTGAATGGATTTTCCTCCTGTCCATTCTTAGCTCTGCTTTCAAGGTGAGTGGCTTGCACACAAAATTTGTCAATACTGGTGGGGTTAAACAACAGTAAAGTATGACGAATATAACTGTGAAGTGCGCCAATATACTTCATTAACGTTTCATAAGAATCTAAAGGCATGTTTAATGCAAGAGATTTCTTCCTAAATTCTTCTATGAAACTTTGTACAGTTTGAAATTTACTTTGTCTTACAGTTTTCCATTCCATCATTTCTTTATGTAAATAACCCAATGGATAAAATTGCTTCCTTATTGTTGATTTAAATTCTGACCATGAAGAAAGAATGTAACATCCCCAACATCCAACTGGGATATGCCACATAATTTTTTTCAAACTATATACAAATTAAAACATATACACATAAAAAATCTTGCGGAACTTTATATATATAACTTAAAATAGACAAATACATTCTACAAATTCATAGATTCATATAGAACAATAATAAAAATACACATGCAACACACACAGGAAAACCCCATAAAAATAAACGCATAAATAATAACGCAACATGTAATTTAACACAAAAATGACACTTATCTTGGTAAGAATATCACCAACTGCGTGTAGACCTTCTACGAACCTCCCAGCCTTAGACCACAGTGCTCATCACTCTGAGCAGTGGGTCACCCTCGAGCCTGGACTAAACTCCACTCGGGTAAATGGATTCCTAACCAGGCTGATGTATGTCAGACAATAGTAAATACTCTGTTATAGGTGCCAACTGAAACTAACATCCTACAGTCCCTCATTCCCCACATGCCTATCCCTCCTAGGAAGTGTGCCCCTTCTCTTCTCAACATTCCTTTGGCTGCCCTACTTCCTTTCCTGGATTTAGCAATAGGCCGAACAGGGAGTCTCAGATCCCTGTAGCTGCATTTTGGAACCTTTAGGAATTCAATTCCCAACAATTCTCTCACCTCGAGAGAATTTCTCATGGGCCTGACAACTCGCCCAACTCCTAAGCTAACCAAGTACATGCACAGGCACAGGTATGGATATAGGTACATGTATGGGTATGGATATAGGTACAGGAAGGTACAAAGGACAACTGAATGAGTGAGTGAATGATGATGGAATGAATGGGAAAATGAACTAAGTCCAAACTATATGTATGCATGTTCCCAACTTGACACTTGTCATGTTGAGAACCACTTTGTCCCACTTGTCCCCATCCTTAGAACTTAGGATAAAATAATTATCCATACTTTATACTTTAAGGAATATTAATGTAATATTCCTTTTTGGCTTAATCTCCCTATCTTAGCCCCTTATCATTAACTGTATCCCCCTTTCCCTAACTAGTGGAGTTTATTCCCCCATACTCTTTTATCATGGTCGGTCTACACACAACAATGTATTATATTAATGATAATAAATATACAAAAATAGGCTCATTGGCCTTTAACATCTAGGATCTCTGGCCTAATTCAACACATAAGCCTCCTAGCTTATAATAACTGGCTCACCAGCCTATAAAACACAACATATACACAAAGGATCCCCGGCCTCAAAATTGCGCACACTTAAGTTTGCTGCGTATGGTATCCTGGAATTTGAACACTTCATCATTTTAGTGCGTAGTACATGTGCGCGCTATACCATGAAAGGTGCAAGCAAAATGATATCAAATAACTCACTAGATTAAGTACATTTGCATTTACATTTATAGTTGGTGTTTGGTCTAGGGGTATTAAAAAGAAGATTACCACACTAACAATTAGAATGGACCATTGTATGTATATTCCCCCCTCTCCCACCAAAGTATTAATAAACATAACAATGTGTATATATAAAAATAAATTAACGTAATGTATGCCAAATGTGGGGCTCTACCCAATGAATGCTACATGTAGTAATACAATGAAACATCCATCAAATCACTATGTATAAGACAAAATCAAAGGTTGTATATATCTCCTTAACTACAGTGTCAACCCAACACAAATGTCATGTTTATAAAAAACAATATATGGGTGTGTGTGTATCCTTAAGTAGAATGACTAGCTAATGAAAATATTGTGTGGAATCAACTCAAAATACTTATAAAGGTGACTAAATCAAACCCATTTCAGAGCATATACCTCCGTGCAGTTCTCATATTCACCACAAAAAAATATGAATTGAGAAAACATAATGAAAAATCGATTCATTTTGGAAGAGGAGCCAATAGGGAATGGAAAATAGAACAATGAGTCTTTGGGATATATATTTATCATTCATTCAACAAAGAGATTGTACACTACCTCAAAGACAAGAATCCATAGGTACAAACGAAATCCAGAACAATAATACATACATAAATGAAAATAGACACTAGAATACATCCATAATAGACAAGGATTCAACTTGGATAATCAATTTTGGAAAACCAAATTTAGTGGAGATTTATTATGCTCAAGAAATTCATTACAAAGGGTGAGTTATGCATGCACATAAATCTCATTCATTTTTACTCACTAGGAAAAACATTGTGTATGGTCATGGCTCAGAGACACCTTTTCTTATCATGGACAAGCTCCTTGACTCCATCCACTAATTTCAAGCAAGTTTCACTCTTTGAGCTCTCATTTCTATTATTTCCCTTCAATATTCCCCTATTCTATTTTTATCTCCCCTATCGATGTCCTTCTTTATCAAAACCTTCATTTTTGATGGGCTTCCTTGGAAGGCCAATGTTGGGACAAAATTTTGGGAACCATGCAATGCACACAAAAAAGGAAAGACAGTTGGCACACTTTCAGGGATCAACGTGTGAAAAATAAGGAAGACCGTTGGAAGTCGTTTGACATTTTGGGTTCATTGATACGGGCTAAGCCCTATTGTAATTATATAAATATGTAATGGTTTTGGGGTAGATAGAATGTAATGTATGAAATGCATGAACAATGAAGTAGGAAAGTAAGTAAGTAGCGAAGAACAATGGAGAGAAAGGAGAATGACCATGTCGTTTTGTATAAGGCATGATGTATGAGAGAAATGCGCATATTTTGTAATGGATGTTTCGAGTAATATAATAAGAAGCAACTCGTTGTGGACATAGCCCATATTGGGTGAACCATATTAAATCATGGTGTCTATGTGTTATGATGTGCTTCTTGTTTTGTTTATTACACATATATAATATTTGTTTTGTTACTCTAAATATGTTGCATTTTAATTATGTTTCTGTGCACATGATATAATCCTGAATAAATGCTAAGTTACAATATTTATAAGGATTGCCTCCCATCCCTTCATCACTGCAGAAACTTAGTTCCTACAGTTCCCATATGTACCTCAAGTGAGACTTCAACTTCTTGTAGGTGATGTTGAAAGGATTATTATTTGAGGGTTTTGTTGGTGAATTCATGTTGAACCATGGGTCTTCCCATTGTGTTCCAACAAATGGTTCTGTTGTCAGGACTGAGATTTGTGACTGAGGGGAATGTGGAGGTGAACTAAGGAAGAGATAGGACAATGGCTAGAGATGAAGGAGCACAATTTTTGTAGAGATCAGAATAAGAACCTGCGGATCAACTCATAGAAGTGGCTACAAAGGTACACATTTATAGACTTACATGAGATTTTCTTTGTTGATTTCCTGATAGTTTTAGATGAGTGGTTACAAAGGTTAGATGAAAAGAACGAAACATTCCACACTATTGTTCCAAGGAATTGGACCCATGAGTTTATTAAGCAAGTTAATACCATAAGTAATTGGATCTCGTGCGATGTTGATTTTTGGTTGGATAGTGTATTCGGGGGTTATATTACCGAGTTTGCTATAGATTGTACCCAATCATATAGTGCTGCTGAAAGAGAGTTATTTAAAGGTCTACGTGGAAGATATTTGAAATCACTATCCACTTGGGTCAATATGTTGCTGTGTGATAAAGGGGTTATGAATTTGGAATCTAATCACCCTAGTAGCTAGGTTCATTTGCGCACATAGGGGGACTGAGGGCTGACCAGGGGATGGTCTAAGAGTATGAAGAAGAGGGATGCACAAAAGAATAAATAAGGAATAGATGGACTGAGAAAACTGGGAACTGAAGAATGTGTGACAAAAGAAGATATTGGAGTGTTGCACAGTGGAAAAATATTTTGGTATAGCAGAAAGAAGACTATGGCTGATAGAGAAGGGAAAAACAATGAGATTGAGGAAATAGACGCCAACGTATTTCTACAGATCGAAGGAATACCATGCAAAGAGGAAACGGAAAAGGACCATTAACTCAGTCAAACAAAAGGATATCCATTACTTCCCATTAGCCCCACTGAGGCCAGGCTCTATGTTGAACCCACAACCCCATGTGTGTCTCCAAGGTCTGAGGTAAGATTTGAAACCTTGTCACAAACACTTTTATTTAGTGAAGGAAATAAATATAGCAGTAAAGGTAGTCATAGTAGTGGAAGTAGTACAACAAACCATATTCAGTTAGTGACACTGAGGAAGAATACTGCATATTACACAATGGTGGGGGTAGACCCCACTTTGAGAATGCTTGTCTTCCATGGAGCAGGAACAAAAGATTCAGAACAACATGTATTTTTCTATGAAGCAATATGGACTATGAAGCAGATCGAAGATGAAAATACAAAAATCGCGTAGTTGGTGAAAAAATTCAAAGACCGCGTGTTACTCTGGTATATGAAGTATCTATCCACTGCACCTACGAGACAAGCTAGAATAAGGGTAGACATCAGGAAAGATCTATTAAAAGAGTTCCAGAAAAAGAAGTCTGACTTACAGTGTATTACAAAACTAAAAGATATCAAGCAATTGCATAATGAATAAGTATGATATTTTGATTAGAGATTCAAGATATTGATGGATCGGTTAACCTTCTAGATTCTAGATGAGAAACATAGAGAATGGTTCATTGTTGGATTGTTACCACATATATGATTCCCATTGATACAATTTTTTTTTATGTCTTAGTCAGAAACACTAGATATTTCCATGAAGTTGGAAGCATCCCCTGTAAGAGAGAATGACATAGGTATGACTTAGGTTCAGTCATAGTTAGAAACATTGACAATTCAGTTGCAGGAACTTTCTAAAGGGAAGGAAAAGAGTGGAAAGTCTAGTGTGCTACATTTAGAAAGGTCACCATAAGAATGAGTGTCCATCCTTTAAATATTATTTGGATATAGGAGCATCGAATCCATTAAACTTGAGAGGAGGGGTATGGTGTGAAATATACAGAATGATGGGTCATCACCCAACAACTTGTCCCTTGATGTAGAAATATATAACACTTCCAATGATTTTTTTGTAATTTTTGTAAGTCAGTGGGACATGACGAAAAGGACTGTCGTGTACTCAATATCATGAGAGAACACACTATAGATGCATATATATTTCAAGGGGAAGATGGATCATAAGGAGGGGTACCATAATATAATACTCTGAGGGGATACAATCAAGGAAGAGGAGGATTCAATAGAGGAAGAGGACCAATTATTTTCTATAATTTTAACCAACCTGGGCATTTGGCA
>ML798959.1:290613-322748 GCA_009831015.1 Picea engelmannii
GAAAATTCCATCCTTGGAAATACACTATAATTCCCAAATTCCCAAGTACAAATGAAACATAGGCTTCTTCAATTACATGCACTTCCCTGTAGGAAGGAAATCAAGTTTTACTCAAATGGCAGAGTAAGTTGTCCTGTAAACAAAACTTCTTCACCTGCAAACCCTGGAATATCCCACATACATATTTGAATATTTCATCAATAACATACCATTCAACATTCCTGATATAATATAAGGACACATTCCTCAAAATAATAGATGTAACACTAAGAGATCTAAAAATCATTTTTGTACTCATGACATCGGTGCGGGCACTGGTCTCATTCTTGCATGATTGTAGAAGGTCAGGTAAGGCTATCATTGGTGCGATGTGAATCTTTAATGTGTTGAAGGCCTTCTGATGGCTTCCTTCCCACTGAAAGAACTGTCTCATCTTAAACATTCCACTCTCATGTAAAGGGCCAAGAGCATAATAAACATTAGACTTATCAGGGTATTCCTCTCTTACAATTGTGAGTGAAAGTTTCTTGTTAGCATTTATAATTATTTTTACTTGGCCTGAACTAACATGTATTGATTTTTCCTTTATGTCGCGAGCGTTAATGATGTATTCCACTCCATCTTTTGTAAGATGGTATTTGTTTTCCTTTCGAAAGAAGATAGCTTTCCTATCATACATATATGGACTCCCTAATACAATACCACAAACATCCGAAGGAACCACATCTAAATCCACTTCATCTATCATCTTAGAAGCAATAACAAACCTACACCTACACTTCTTAGTGACATTTAACTTTTCTTTATCAGATATGCAACCGAGAGGGTAAGGTTTATGGTGAGGTCTTGTGGTTATTTCCAATTTCCTAACAAGTGTCTCTGATATTAAATTAACTTGGGAACCCGGATCAAATAATGTGTTTATATTTGTATGTTTCAATACAACTCTTATGTGGAATAGTGCACTTCTCCTTTTATCATAATCACGTGATTCATTTAAATAACTTGAACATTCATAAAAGGAATATTAACCTTGAATCCCAACTGTTGTGATCCTTTCTTCGTCAACTGAATCAGAACCAAGATCATGTTGCACTGTAGCAACAGTCTTTGTCTTCCCCCTTCCACCAAACTTCTTTTTCCTTAACTCTGGATGTAGTTTCCAACAATGTTTGCTATCATGACCAGTTTTCTTGCAATGGCTGCAAGAGGGTTTTCCTTCCTCCTTCTTTGCTACAGCTGTCCTGTTGTCCTTCCCATTTCCTTTTATGCTAAAATGGTTTTTAGAACGCTTGAATGGATTTTCCTCCTGTCCATTCTTAGCTCTGCTTTCAAGGTGAGTGGCTTGCACACAAAATTTGTCAATACTGGTGGGGTTAAACAACAGTAAAGTATGACGAATATAACTGTGAAGTGCGCCAATATACTTCATTAACGTTTCATAAGAATCTAAAGGCATGTTTAATGCAAGAGATTTCTTCCTAAATTCTTCTATGAAACTTTGTACAGTTTGAAATTTACTTTGTCTTACAGTTTTCCATTCCATCATTTCTTTATGTAAATAACCCAATGGATAAAATTGCTTCCTTATTGTTGATTTAAATTCTGACCATGAAGAAAGAATGTAACATCCCCAACATCCAACTGGGATATGCCACATAATTTTTTTCAAACTATATACAAATTAAAACATATACACATAAAAAATCTTGCGGAACTTTATATATATAACTTAAAATAGACAAATACATTCTACAAATTCATAGATTCATATAGAACAATAATAAAAATACACATGCAACACACACAGGAAAACCCCATAAAAATAAACGCATAAATAATAACGCAACATGTAATTTAACACAAAAATGACACTTATCTTGGTAAGAATATCACCAACTGCGTGTAGACCTTCTACGAACCTCCCAGCCTTAGACCACAGTGCTCATCACTCTGAGCAGTGGGTCACCCTCGAGCCTGGACTAAACTCCACTCGGGTAAATGGATTCCTAACCAGGCTGATGTATGTCAGACAATAGTAAATACTCTGTTATAGGTGCCAACTGAAACTAACATCCTACAGTCCCTCATTCCCCACATGCCTATCCCTCCTAGGAAGTGTGCCCCTTCTCTTCTCAACATTCCTTTGGCTGCCCTACTTCCTTTCCTGGATTTAGCAATAGGCCGAACAGGGAGTCTCAGATCCCTGTAGCTGCATTTTGGAACCTTTAGGAATTCAATTCCCAACAATTCTCTCACCTCGAGAGAATTTCTCATGGGCCTGACAACTCGCCCAACTCCTAAGCTAACCAAGTACATGCACAGGCACAGGTATGGATATAGGTACATGTATGGGTATGGATATAGGTACAGGAAGGTACAAAGGACAACTGAATGAGTGAGTGAATGATGATGGAATGAATGGGAAAATGAACTAAGTCCAAACTATATGTATGCATGTTCCCAACTTGACACTTGTCATGTTGAGAACCACTTTGTCCCACTTGTCCCCATCCTTAGAACTTAGGATAAAATAATTATCCATACTTTATACTTTAAGGAATATTAATGTAATATTCCTTTTTGGCTTAATCTCCCTATCTTAGCCCCTTATCATTAACTGTATCCCCCTTTCCCTAACTAGTGGAGTTTATTCCCCCATACTCTTTTATCATGGTCGGTCTACACACAACAATGTATTATATTAATGATAATAAATATACAAAAATAGGCTCATTGGCCTTTAACATCTAGGATCTCTGGCCTAATTCAACACATAAGCCTCCTAGCTTATAATAACTGGCTCACCAGCCTATAAAACACAACATATACACAAAGGATCCCCGGCCTCAAAATTGCGCACACTTAAGTTTGCTGCGTATGGTATCCTGGAATTTGAACACTTCATCATTTTAGTGCGTAGTACATGTGCGCGCTATACCATGAAAGGTGCAAGCAAAATGATATCAAATAACTCACTAGATTAAGTACATTTGCATTTACATTTATAGTTGGTGTTTGGTCTAGGGGTATTAAAAAGAAGATTACCACACTAACAATTAGAATGGACCATTGTATGTATATTCCCCCCTCTCCCACCAAAGTATTAATAAACATAACAATGTGTATATATAAAAATAAATTAACGTAATGTATGCCAAATGTGGGGCTCTACCCAATGAATGCTACATGTAGTAATACAATGAAACATCCATCAAATCACTATGTATAAGACAAAATCAAAGGTTGTATATATCTCCTTAACTACAGTGTCAACCCAACACAAATGTCATGTTTATAAAAAACAATATATGGGTGTGTGTGTATCCTTAAGTAGAATGACTAGCTAATGAAAATATTGTGTGGAATCAACTCAAAATACTTATAAAGGTGACTAAATCAAACCCATTTCAGAGCATATACCTCCGTGCAGTTCTCATATTCACCACAAAAAAATATGAATTGAGAAAACATAATGAAAAATCGATTCATTTTGGAAGAGGAGCCAATAGGGAATGGAAAATAGAACAATGAGTCTTTGGGATATATATTTATCATTCATTCAACAAAGAGATTGTACACTACCTCAAAGACAAGAATCCATAGGTACAAACGAAATCCAGAACAATAATACATACATAAATGAAAATAGACACTAGAATACATCCATAATAGACAAGGATTCAACTTGGATAATCAATTTTGGAAAACCAAATTTAGTGGAGATTTATTATGCTCAAGAAATTCATTACAAAGGGTGAGTTATGCATGCACATAAATCTCATTCATTTTTACTCACTAGGAAAAACATTGTGTATGGTCATGGCTCAGAGACACCTTTTCTTATCATGGACAAGCTCCTTGACTCCATCCACTAATTTCAAGCAAGTTTCACTCTTTGAGCTCTCATTTCTATTATTTCCCTTCAATATTCCCCTATTCTATTTTTATCTCCCCTATCGATGTCCTTCTTTATCAAAACCTTCATTTTTGATGGGCTTCCTTGGAAGGCCAATGTTGGGACAAAATTTTGGGAACCATGCAATGCACACAAAAAAGGAAAGACAGTTGGCACACTTTCAGGGATCAACGTGTGAAAAATAAGGAAGACCGTTGGAAGTCGTTTGACATTTTGGGTTCATTGATACGGGCTAAGCCCTATTGTAATTATATAAATATGTAATGGTTTTGGGGTAGATAGAATGTAATGTATGAAATGCATGAACAATGAAGTAGGAAAGTAAGTAAGTAGCGAAGAACAATGGAGAGAAAGGAGAATGACCATGTCGTTTTGTATAAGGCATGATGTATGAGAGAAATGCGCATATTTTGTAATGGATGTTTCGAGTAATATAATAAGAAGCAACTCGTTGTGGACATAGCCCATATTGGGTGAACCATATTAAATCATGGTGTCTATGTGTTATGATGTGCTTCTTGTTTTGTTTATTACACATATATAATATTTGTTTTGTTACTCTAAATATGTTGCATTTTAATTATGTTTCTGTGCACATGATATAATCCTGAATAAATGCTAAGTTACAATATTTATAAGGATTGCCTCCCATCCCTTCATCACTGCAGAAACTTAGTTCCTACAGTTCCCATATGTACCTCAAGTGAGACTTCAACTTCTTGTAGGTGATGTTGAAAGGATTATTATTTGAGGGTTTTGTTGGTGAATTCATGTTGAACCATGGGTCTTCCCATTGTGTTCCAACAAATGGTTCTGTTGTCAGGACTGAGATTTGTGACTGAGGGGAATGTGGAGGTGAACTAAGGAAGAGATAGGACAATGGCTAGAGATGAAGGAGCACAATTTTTGTAGAGATCAGAATAAGAACCTGCGGATCAACTCATAGAAGTGGCTACAAAGGTACACATTTATAGACTTACATGAGATTTTCTTTGTTGATTTCCTGATAGTTTTAGATGAGTGGTTACAAAGGTTAGATGAAAAGAACGAAACATTCCACACTATTGTTCCAAGGAATTGGACCCATGAGTTTATTAAGCAAGTTAATACCATAAGTAATTGGATCTCGTGCGATGTTGATTTTTGGTTGGATAGTGTATTCGGGGGTTATATTACCGAGTTTGCTATAGATTGTACCCAATCATATAGTGCTGCTGAAAGAGAGTTATTTAAAGGTCTACGTGGAAGATATTTGAAATCACTATCCACTTGGGTCAATATGTTGCTGTGTGATAAAGGGGTTATGAATTTGGAATCTAATCACCCTAGTAGCTAGGTTCATTTGCGCACATAGGGGGACTGAGGGCTGACCAGGGGATGGTCTAAGAGTATGAAGAAGAGGGATGCACAAAAGAATAAATAAGGAATAGATGGACTGAGAAAACTGGGAACTGAAGAATGTGTGACAAAAGAAGATATTGGAGTGTTGCACAGTGGAAAAATATTTTGGTATAGCAGAAAGAAGACTATGGCTGATAGAGAAGGGAAAAACAATGAGATTGAGGAAATAGACGCCAACGTATTTCTACAGATCGAAGGAATACCATGCAAAGAGGAAACGGAAAAGGACCATTAACTCAGTCAAACAAAAGGATATCCATTACTTCCCATTAGCCCCACTGAGGCCAGGCTCTATGTTGAACCCACAACCCCATGTGTGTCTCCAAGGTCTGAGGTAAGATTTGAAACCTTGTCACAAACACTTTTATTTAGTGAAGGAAATAAATATAGCAGTAAAGGTAGTCATAGTAGTGGAAGTAGTACAACAAACCATATTCAGTTAGTGACACTGAGGAAGAATACTGCATATTACACAATGGTGGGGGTAGACCCCACTTTGAGAATGCTTGTCTTCCATGGAGCAGGAACAAAAGATTCAGAACAACATGTATTTTTCTATGAAGCAATATGGACTATGAAGCAGATCGAAGATGAAAATACAAAAATCGCGTAGTTGGTGAAAAAATTCAAAGACCGCGTGTTACTCTGGTATATGAAGTATCTATCCACTGCACCTACGAGACAAGCTAGAATAAGGGTAGACATCAGGAAAGATCTATTAAAAGAGTTCCAGAAAAAGAAGTCTGACTTACAGTGTATTACAAAACTAAAAGATATCAAGCAATTGCATAATGAATAAGTATGATATTTTGATTAGAGATTCAAGATATTGATGGATCGGTTAACCTTCTAGATTCTAGATGAGAAACATAGAGAATGGTTCATTGTTGGATTGTTACCACATATATGATTCCCATTGATACAATTTTTTTTTATGTCTTAGTCAGAAACACTAGATATTTCCATGAAGTTGGAAGCATCCCCTGTAAGAGAGAATGACATAGGTATGACTTAGGTTCAGTCATAGTTAGAAACATTGACAATTCAGTTGCAGGAACTTTCTAAAGGGAAGGAAAAGAGTGGAAAGTCTAGTGTGCTACATTTAGAAAGGTCACCATAAGAATGAGTGTCCATCCTTTAAATATTATTTGGATATAGGAGCATCGAATCCATTAAACTTGAGAGGAGGGGTATGGTGTGAAATATACAGAATGATGGGTCATCACCCAACAACTTGTCCCTTGATGTAGAAATATATAACACTTCCAATGATTTTTTTGTAATTTTTGTAAGTCAGTGGGACATGACGAAAAGGACTGTCGTGTACTCAATATCATGAGAGAACACACTATAGATGCATATATATTTCAAGGGGAAGATGGATCATAAGGAGGGGTACCATAATATAATACTCTGAGGGGATACAATCAAGGAAGAGGAGGATTCAATAGAGGAAGAGGACCAATTATTTTCTATAATTTTAACCAACCTGGGCATTTGGCATGAGATTATCAGAATCCTTGTATGATGTGTACATACTATAGACAGTTATATCATGCGATGAAATATTGTTTGCAAATGATCACAAAGTGGAAGGAAAAAAGGAACCATAATGTGTAGATGATAGCAACAAAAGAGTACGATGATCAACCAAGGGTAGCAACAGTTACACGTGGAGGAGCAATAACAAGAGCTAATGCGACAAAACATGGAATTTAGACTAACCATTGGGCCAGGAAAGAAGGATAACCTCGTTCAAAGTTTGACCCTTGGAAAGAGAGAGAGACATATAAGAAAGCAAGGAAAGAACTACTAGAAACATAATGGGGAGCCTCTACTTTGCAACCTGTGTATGACATGCCTCCAGCCTATGACCACTCGATTATAGAAAGACTAGTTTAGAAGGTAAGTACTTTGATGATTTTATTAAAGATTTTATTAGAACTAATGAAGGATAAAACTACATTAAATGCACTATGTAGAATGATCGACTTGTGTGTGAAAGATAAATAAGCACATGTTTCACAATGAGCAATTAACCAGGTACAACGCAAGAAAAGGATGAATAGGGAATTTTGACTTAATGCATAGGTAGGAGACTATGATATGGATAATATCATCTTGGATATGGGATCTGATATGAATGTCCTTCCGAAGTAGACATGGGAGATGATGGGATAAAGAAAGTTGATCTTGTCACTGTTGAGGAAAATATATGAAATGAACTTACTCAAGCATTTTCATATTCTTCTTGGCTAAAGAAAAATAGACGAGAATATCACCCTATGTTTATATCCATCAAAAAATAAAATCCTAACTCACAAGTATTGATTACAAGTGCTTAGGCTAGTCTTTTTCACAATTAAAAGCTTGCTGTAAAATTCACTTTAATATGATTTTATGAATATAATGGTTGCTGAAATATATGTAGAGACCGAAGTAAAGACACCAATATGATAATCAAGACATATGAGACATAAAGAAATCCTTTATTTCATTCCAATTCACCAAAAAGTCATTCCTTTTACAAAATTTCATGCAGAAATTTCGGACCAAAGTCAAACTTAGACATCCCCGATGGAACATACAAAAGGACCTTTGACAGAAAATAAAAAAATTGAACTTTAAAAGCTGGATCATCTTGCCAAATATTTCCACCCAATCGAATATTCACAATATCCTTTGTCATCCATGAAAACTATTCACAAATAGACAAGTCTACAAAGACTATCAAAGATAGATCAACACTTCTGAACAACAAGTGTCTGAATGATGCAATTCAGCCCTGAATCTTGTTGTCTACAATAAGACACTGCTATCATAAAAAATAATCAGGCTTGTGATAAATTAAGGAATGAATGGAAAATGAACTATCTCAACATAAAATCAAAGAGAAAAAATTAGTATGCTTCTCCTTCTATCCTTCTCTTGTTCCTCCCTTTCCCTTTTATTTAAACAAATTAGAATTGGTTGAAGTAGTTGAACTACCCCATTAGTTAAGTTAATTAAAAACTCAAACAACTGTTTAGTCAAGGGGGGGGTGAAGTAATAAATCACAATAAGGGTTTTAGATAAATAATAACTAGTAGGTGGGACTCCTTGTGACTCCCTTTGGCTCTTAACAATCATAACATAACTAGTTATTTAAGCAAAATACCCCTCCTTGTGACTCCCATCATCACATTCATATTTGACAATTATCACAATTATATTTGGAATTATTTTCAAAATACATTACCAATATATCCCAAAAAGCCCATTGTCCCAAAATCTAAAGTCAACTGTTCTCATCAATAGACAAATAAATAAAATTCAAAATCCATATTTTCCAGTCTGTGAGGCAATATTTCCTTCATTACTGCTATTACCTTTTAAACTCTCTGAATTTGCCTTAGGCTGTGTGGAGCGTTTAGGCCTAATATCGTTGATCATATGAGAAAAATCATCTTCATTGCATGTGGGAGGACACCAATTTATCATAATCATTTGAAGGTGAGAAAGGGGCAGTAGTAGCTTTCTCTTTGACAAGGGCTTAGTGGCCCTCGATTTTCATCCTTTTATTTGAATAGCTCATTCCTGTATGCATAATTGATTAATAAATAATTCCTTTAACAACCATACATGGCAACTCTTTCAAAATATGAAATAGACTTTGGCTCAACAACATATCAGACCCATGCAATCCAATCCATACAAATTGTTTAACTGTTTTCATTGAGCAGGGGGTGAGAAAAGGTCCTGGGATATGCAAGGGGTTTGTATTGAGAAAAAAATGATAAAATGAGGGGGAAAAGAAACATGATTGCTGCTCAAAGACAATCAACAATCAACTGAAATGTAAATCAAAGAAACATCATTGTCATCCACCCAAGAAATTGTGACTTCAAACTTCTTCAATAAAGAATTCTTCTTGATGGTAATTAAATTTTAGAACAGGGAGTGAAAAATGAATGTGGGAAGGTGAGGGGGTTGAAATTAGTGAAAAGTGAAATAATGGTCGGGAATGAGAATGGGTACTGTTCATAAAATTAATTAATTCATCCATAAAATCATTCCATATCAATGTAAAAAGATCCAACACCAACCAAAATGATCACTGTATCAAAAGAACAACTACTGTGTGAAATTTAAACAATTCTTTGCATTAACTTGCTCACTGTTCGCAGTCAATCTATAACACAACATAATCAAAACAAGACATTATGCATTCCAAAACAACCTGTAGAAGAGTTTTGTGCTTCTCATTTATCCATTTCATATTTAAATACAATTCCCAACTGAATAAACAATAACTTTACTCCATTGTGTTCAGTATCAAAAATCAATCACAGACACAAAAAGCATGCCCGATTTTACCCCTCAATTCTATCTGCAATTAAATTGTAATGAGACCATACTGCCACAACACCCATGTCCATCTTTGTTAAGATGTATGATATTCATTAAACATACATAGTGGAAAATCAAACACATCGATCCATATTTTAATTGCAAGGATACTGATTTGCCACTTAAACACACAGACAACAATCAACATTTAAACTTGTACTGTTCTTGGAATACAGAGACCATTCGATGAAACACAGAGTACTTATGTAACTATAAGGGTCCAACCACTCTGAATTTAAACGTCACAATGCTGGGCTATCAATCAATATAATGAGGTAGCAATAGTAAGCCTGGTCTCATCTCATAAATCGATCAAAATTGCAACAAAACCCTCTATTTTAAAACCCGTGACCTCCTCTTATGGCGCAATAGCATATACAATAGATAGCCATACCATAATCACCACGAATGCAATAATCTCATGAAAATTAAAGTACACAGTCATAGTAATCATCAAATCAACTCATCATGTTGTAGGAATGACACACATACCCATGCATCATGCACGAAGAAATGTTGTGACTCAATCAATCAAAACTAATGTCGGGTTAACAATTCAAGAATCGTAATGTAAGAAACAATGACTATGGATTCAAACCAATTATTCAATCAACCAATTACCACGCGAGGGATGATTTTAAGGATGGTTTATTTTAAAATGTGGAAACCTTGGCGAATCTTACTAATCCTTCATATGCCAATTATAAATGTTTGGCGATAGGTTTGTAAAAATATTCAAATTTCTAAGGATTTTATATATTTTTTATTAAAGTTTTACGATTTTTAAGGTAAAATAATTTTATCCTATAGAATTTGGGCAAATAATTTTTAAAATAGCAAATCTCTTTTTTGGAAAAACCATGGAAAATTAGCCCAAGAGCAAAATTTAGCCCCTAAAATCATCCCTGAACCACACTGAGTTTATCAATATGATTGTCATAATAAACAATGCAGGAACTAAATACCAAAACCAACACCACTATCAACGTAATCAACAAAGACGAGCCAGAAATCGAGCACTGCCAACAATATACTCGACAACCATAACGACTTCCTATATCAAATCCAGGGCTTGGGAAAACAAGGGTTTGATCTGTGGGCCAACATAGGGAGATATGGAGTCGAGTACCATCATCAGGTGAGAAACTATGATAACAATGGTTCATACACAGGGTATACTATCAATGAGATTGCAGAGAGGGTAATAGTTCATGAGATAGGAGATACTCTGAACATAGGAGCAAAGGCTCCATTTTGGCCTTATAACAATACTTAACATGCAGGGTATAACCCTCGTGGCTTTCCCGATCAACCAAATAACCATGTTGAGACAAAAATCCAGGAGAAATTAATATCACCCATTGTGCAACCATCAATAGCATGAATAAACCAATACCAAAGTGAAACAATGCACAACGATACAAGGCATTTAAAAACCAGTAAACCCCAAAATAGCCAAAAAACTAGGTATGGAGATACGAATGTGTGGAGACATCCAACCACTCCAGACCAAATGAAACCCTCCAACTAAAACCAACAAGGATGATAGAGAGCCTTTATGGCCACTAACACTCAAAACGACCAATAGAACTGTGACTTCCACCATTATTGCCATGAAAACCATCAATGATTCATTCCAGAAAATAATCACAAGATTACACAGTTTCCATACTTAAGGAAAGCACATACCCATACATCCTGAGCCAAAACCTATTTCATAACCAGAGAAGATTCATGGATAGAGAAAATTCATACCTGTAACCAAAATCACCTTAAAACACGAGCTTGGCTGAGCGGTTCTTCCCCTGCTTGAAAGTCAGAATATAACCACAACAAAACACTGTTTGAACAATAGCCCGACTAGGGTGGCATCTAGTGAAAGGAGTAGGAGTTATGTGCAGTAAATGCACCTCACCTCCACACTCAAAATCATTCAATTCCTTAGTATGCGCCAACCCACTAACCTATTAATTACTCCAATGCATTGAAACCAACATCCTTTAATTGCCAAGAGCACCACCCACATCACATATTACCATTTCCAACTATACAATAATGCATATCAACTATGTTCCATGTAACTCAATAAATCACATAGCTATTATTTTTTAGCTAGGATTCACAACGACCATTTTAATGCATATAGTGTAACATGCTAGTATAGACTAGTTCCTTCCTTTTGAATTTTTGTTAATATTACTTTATTTCCTTTCAATTGCTCTTTATTTGTTGTTACTAACATGTATTTTTTGCAAGTGTCATAACTAATAAATCCAGGGATAAATAGAAAGGTAACAACAGATAGCATAAGTCATCATGGCATTCGAGTCTAGGGTAAGAGAACAAACATGTATTATCCCTCATCCATCTATCGTGAATAGGACCAACAATTATCATCAGTCATTCTCAATCCTATAAGGAGTGTCAAACAACAGTAAAAAAAACATTAAAAGAACCAGGTCTGATTCTCCAACTGCAAGGGGGTCCCACCTACTAGTATTATATATATATTATTAGCTTATAATTAATAGGCTTTAGCAATACTTTGCAGATGAAATCCTTGTTGCGATATTACTCGTCAACAAACTGGCAACTCCACAGGGAAATTTGTTTTCAACATATTTTGAACTCAAAATTCATGGTTTCGCAAACCAAGAATATTAAATTTAGAAGATATAACTAGAATAATTATGCAACAGGGGGAAGTGAGCAGATTTAATGGAAATCTGAATGGGAATTTGGGAATAACTCATGAAAAATGTTAAGTATGAGGGGGGTTTATCCCTGTATGCATAATTATTCAACAAGTATCGGCTCTTGCCCCGAGGAGAAAAATTAATGTACCTGCTCTTTTATTTCTCAAATGGACGAAGAAATGGAAAGAAGAAGCGAGAGATAACCAATCTCTTTATAAGACAACAATGAAAGAAGATAACAAATTCAAGTATGTCTTCATGGGAAACATTGTAACAACTATGTAAGCTTAATTGTTATTGACTAAGACTATCTTGCAGGAGTGTCACTATGGAAGAACTGATCCAATGTCTTATTATCGACCAAAATCAATTAAAAAGATGACAAGGCAATAGAAATCCTAACAAAATAAAATTGCAGAAAATTAAAATAGTAGAAATAAAGTGACAAAAATGTAAAAGAAGTAGGAAATGTTTAAAATGGAAAGCATAAATCAACTATTGTAAGCAGAAAAGAAAAAATGGGAAAACTAAAAGAAAAGCTAGACTACTAAAATATAGAAAATCCAAGCAGCATTAGAGATTTTCAAGTTGGTTCCACGTAATGTTTCAAGTAAGAACCGTTAGTGTTGTAGGAAAACAATTTCTCCTGTAAATATTTTAGAATGTAAGATTTGGTACCTAAGACAAAAGAGATCTTGAAAGGACCCAACCATAATTTTTGAATTTTTTTATGTCTTTCCCTATCAGCGTGAGCTGAATCCCATAGAAAAAAAAATTCATTGACCTTAAACTTGTCAGTCTTGACACTCTTGTTGAAATACTTCTTAACAATTTGTTGTCTCCTTTTAATGTTATCCATAGAAAACATCTTTTGCTCTTCCAAATCTAGTAGCGCGTTTATCCTTTGTGAAACATCTTAAGAATTTAACTCTTCGATCTGTAGAATCAACCTTAAGGAAGAAAGTTCTAGCTTAGTTGGCAGGAGGGATTCTTGACCATAAAAAAGATGAAAAGGAGTGTAACTAGTGCTTACCTTGGTGGTAGTTTGATCTGCCCAGAGGGCATAAGTGAGGAGAGTGTGACAGTGATGAGGCTTGTCTTCAATGAGCCTTTTGACGATTCTTACCATATTTGTTTTGGTAGACTCAACTTTCCCATTTCCTTGGGGATAATAAGCTAATGAGGTGAAATTTGTAACCCCCAATTTAGCTAAAAATTGAGTCAACTTAGCAGAAATGAAAGCGGGACCATTGCCTGTAATAATTTCCAATGGAAGACCAAACCTAGAAAAAATGTTATTTTCAAGGAAAGAAATTACCTGATCATCTGTGGAATGCTTAAGTGGGACAACTTCAACCCATTTTTTAAAATAGTCTCTGGCTGTCAAAGTAAAAACTTGTCCAGTTAAAGAAGGAGGATTAATAGGACCATTAAAATCCAATCCCCACTTTGAAAAGGGAAATTCTGGTAGGACAGGTTGTAATGGCATGGCTTAAAGGTGTTCTTTCCCAACAAATTTTTGGCACTTGTCACAAGATCTCGAAAAAACATAAGAGTCACGAAATATCGAAGGCCAACAATATCCTTTTCTAATAATCATGAAAGCAATAGTTTTTGCAGAAAAATGACCTCCTACATGAATGATAGAACTTGAATAACCATGAGCTTCTTGCAACAATTTTTGTTCGTCTTCATTGTTTACACATCGAAGCAACACAACATCAAAAAATATTCGAAATAATAAGTCTCCTATAATGACATATCTTGCAGATTCAAGACATAGTCTTCTCCTTTGATGAGTGTCTAAGTTGTCTGGACATATTTGGTTCTGTAAATAATAAACCAAATGCTTGTACCAGGGATGTTCAGACATAGGGAGGATCTGATCATCAATGTAAAAGAGAGTTGAAAGGGAACTATCTTCTTCATCAATTTCTTCACCATTCTCAGCATGCTGAGCCAAATGAAGGGCTAAGTCACATCCCTTGATAGTGGTTTAATTCATGATATTCAAATCATGGTCTTGGATCTTGGCAAGCCAATGTGAAACCTTTCTTGAAAGATAATTTTGTGAGAGAAAAAAATTGACAGCAGGTAAAGGGACCTTTACCAACGTATGCTTACCTAAGATGAAGTGGCAAAACTTTTCAACAACTTTAACAAGAGAAAAGCATGTTTCTCAATAAAAGAATATTTAAATTCATCATCAGACAAATTTGACTCATGTAAGCCACTAGTTTTTCATTTCCTCGGTCATCATTTTGCATGAGGACAACAAAAACTTCCTCCTTGGTGGCATTAGTATATATCGTGAATTCCTTCTCAAAACCTGGCTTCACCAAAACCAATGTGGAACGGATCGCTTTCTTAATCCCTTCAAAATAATTTTTGACATCATCTGTCCAAGAAAAATAATGATCTTGCTTGATAAAATTATGAATTGGCTTGACCATCACAATAAAATCTGGGACAAACCTATAGACAAAGTTAATAACCCCTATAAAATATTGAACCTCCTTCTTGGAAGTGGGAGCAGGCATATTAATGATAGAAGCAATCCTTTCAGGATCAATGCTTATTCTTTATTCAGAGATGATGTGTCCAAGGAGCTTTCCCTCAGTAATGCCAAAAATGGACTTGGAAGGATTTAGAGAAATTCCAAATTTCCTACATCGCATGAGAACTTTTCTTAGATGACCAAAATGATCTGATCAGATTTTAGATTACATTGTTAAGTCATCAAGGTAGATCTGAATGATCTTACCAATCAAATCGTCAAAACATATTTTCATAGCTCTTTGAAAGGTGGCACCTACGTTAGATAAGACAAAAGAAATATGTTCATAAGAAAAGGTACCCCAACGAGTATTAAAGGTGGTTTTATATTTATCTTCCATTTTTACTTTGATTTGGTTGTAACCGGAAAAACCATCAAGTAAGGATTCATTTGAGGCCCTACAACTTGCTGCAAAATCATTTCCATGTTAGGGAGAGGGAAGTGATCTTTTATAATAGCTCGATTTAATGCATGAAAATCAACGCATAATTTGATCTGACCAGTTGTTTTCCGAACAAGAACCAAATTTGAAACCCATTCAGAATACTTGACCGGAAACATGATCCCAGCCTTCAAGAGTTTTTCCAACTCCTTTCGAATAGTTGCTTCTAGCGTAGGGTTGATAGGTCTTTGTTTTTTCCTGACTGGTTTTATGCCTTCCTTAATGGGGATGGCATGTTGTATAATACCAAGATCAAAACCACAAATATCTTCATAAGACCAAGCAAAAACATCTTGAAATTCACCAAACAGGTTGGAAAACTTCACTTTCTCTTCATCTAAACATTTGGCGCCTATTTTAGCATTCTTTGGAGTATCGAGTGTCCCAATGTTCAAGGAGATGGTTTCAACCACCTTCCTTTTTGAATCCTCTTCTTTATGTTTCTCCTTGTTGCCTACATCACTCGAAGAAAATGAACTTTCTAGAGGATTCAAGCCTTTAGGAATCTTGTTATATTCTATGGATATAATCTCCTTAGGCTTAAAAGGTTCATTTTGAATAAAATCTCAAATTCTCTCATCATTAGGGAAGACCTGACAAGATTCTATATTGTCGGGGATATGTGGACGATACAGAGATTGGAAATACAATCATGTTTGTGTGGCAGAAGTTTCCGATTAGGAGAGGCTGCAAAAACAGCTAACCGATCAACCATCGAGTTTAACTCCCTGTTAACATGTGTGATTTTGAAAGATAAAAGGTTTGAGATAAATGCCCAAATAGTTTGGGTGTATCGTTTCATCAAATTGTTTCTAGGAGAGTGAATTTTACGTACAAGTTTCACAACAAGTTCAGAATCCCCAAAAACTGAAAGATGACCACAACCAATATTATAGGAATTCTCAATGCCTAATAATAAAGCTTTGAATTCAGTGAAATTGTTAGTGCAAGCAAAATCCAACCTGTAAGAAAAGTTGTGGATTTTTCCTACAGGAGAAATCAAGATAATGTCAGCTCTGTTACCTTCATTAGAGCCTGAACCATCAAAGTGCATGTGCCACATACCATCATCTAATTCGATTTGTTCCATGGGAATGTTATCCTCCTCTGCAAAGATGGAATACACTTCTAGGTCCTCTTCGATATAGTTTACGTTAGGCTATGGGACACTCTCTATGTAGGGTGATATCCTTCCTTCTCTAAGGACTATTATGTTTTTTTTCATTCCAAGGAACAAAAAAATGTGTTCCATTGAGTGAGAGGTATCCACCCGTTAAGGCTTTCCAATATCTTCCTAATATGATTGAGTATCTTCCTAATTACCTGAATGTTGAGGGTTATCCTTATTTTAGGATGAGTGCACAAAACTAAGGTCACATATTTAATCTCACCTATGGTTGTTTGTTGTAGACTATTATAGGAGAGCATGCTTTTGGCGCTTTCATTTGTACAATACAAGCCTATCTATTCCAGGATAATATTCGACATCACACTTAGGCCCAAACCTCCATCAATGAGGCAACAATGGGAAATCTTATCCATAATATTTACAAAAATATAAAAAGGGGGATTTTTTAGAGGGTATATAAAGTTATGTACACCTACTTTATTTACAGATGGATCCTCTTAGTTTACCTCTTCATAAATATTGGATACAACCGAAAATTTCCCTTCCATGAATTGTTTCATATGCATTTGTTGTTCAGGGATTGCAACCATGTCCAAAAGTGTTGCATCTGCTTTGATGTTGGCCAACTGGTTCAAGATATTGTATTTCGAAGAGGGTAGAGGAGAAGTTGTTCCTTCACTGTCAGTAACCTTGGGAACCTGAATAGTAGCAGCGGGTGAGGATGAGCTTGGGCTAGAAGAACTGTGGGGAGGCTCAAATTTTCCCTTGGGATCATAGGCTTTGTTTCTAGTGTTGACGACCATGATGTCTTCTGGCTCTGCAAAATCTAGGACAACGCTAGTAGCTTCTAGTCTCTTACCAAATATATTATCTCTAGCACTCTTCTTTACCTCACATGTGGTTTCCTCATGTTGTTCCTCGCAGAAGTTACACCAACTTCAAGGCAAGATAGCTTTAGGATGAAAATTATTTTCAACCAGATTTCTAAAGGGGGGTGAAAAAGAGGATGAATCTCTAGGGGTGAGAGGGGAGATAGTTTCCTTTCACTCAAAAGCTATCATTCAATTGTTCATGTCTTGAACTAGATGTAAGAGGGAGGACATGTCTATCTATTTAATCGATTCCCCCTGGGGGAGACTTGTTCTTTCAAGCTGTTCCTCATATTCTAAACAAGTATGCAGAGAAGAATCAAGATTATCAATGGATTTTTCCTCGAGCCTATGCTAGTAGGGGGAAGGTAATGCATTGTAGTAATGCAGGAAAGCGGCTTGGTTCTGAGGCTGAATGAGCTCTGGGAGTTGATTGTATATATTGGTGAAACATAATTTGAAATACTTGATGGTATCACCATCCTTATAGGTGACGTTATTGTATTCCCGTAACTTATTGGTTGGAATTTTAGATTACCCATAAGTGGATCTAAACCAATAAATTAGCTCCTCCCAAGTAGACAAAATCTTAGGAGGAAGGTCAAAGAAATTGGTCGTAGCCTTTCCTTCCAAGGAATTGACGAATAAGTGCATGCATGTGTCATTGTCATTGGCCCCTATGTTATGACAAGCATTAGAAAAATCCACTAGGTGTTCGTTTGTAGTGACAATGTTATTTTCTAAAAACCTAGGAAGATGCTCTTTAAATTTAGGAAGTGGATGAGTAGCAGGTGCTAGGTTAATAGGATAGGACATGTGCCATGGTGTGGTTGTGACATCTTATTCAAACTGAAAAAGCCCATACTTTTTAACGACTTTGGTGGGATTTGTGGTAGATTGGATAGGGATATGGTGGCTATATAAGCTACCAATCACTGATGAAGATGAATACTAAGAATAGGAAGAACTTCCAGTGATACTAGAGCCACCACTAGATGCCATCTTGTGGATGATAGATGAGGGAAAGAAATACAAAATGGATGAATCAAACAAAGTTATCCTTAGATCACTTTGTTGGGCAAATAACACAACATTCCTTCTTCCTATTTCAATAATAGGATTGATTTTAGGTGATAATCTTCTTCTTCTTCTAGAAGCACAAGAGTCTAAGGACATGGAAGAAAGGCCAAAACTGAAGAAACAATAAGGTTACTACTAATTTCTAGGCTTTCTACGTCTAGCTTCCAATTATTCTTGAGCACCAATATCTCGTTCAATTGCTGCCCAAGAATGGTTAAGTTCAGCATGGGTATTGACAGTGTCTAAAATGGTATTAAACAAATTCAAGGCAATGCTGGTTTGATCTTGAAGACCAGGTTCAATATTGGTATGCCGTGCAACAGGCACAATAATTAAGAAATAAAAATTCAAAGAATCAATATCAGGAAAATAGATGTATCGATAAAAATTGAGTATAAAAATTAACTAGAGAGATACCGAAGATCTCCCTAGTATGGTCACCAAATACATGTTCCGGAAAAGATATGAAATGATCTTACTCAAGCATTTTCAGATTCTTCTTGGCTAAATAAAAATATACGGGAATATCACCCTATGTTTATATCCATCAAAAAATAAAATCCTAACTCACAAGTATTGATTACAAGTGCTTAGGCTAGTCTTTTTCACAATTAAAAGCTTGCTGGAAAATTCATTTTAATATGATTTTATGAATATAATGATTGCTGAAATCAATGTAGAGACAGAAGTAAAGAAACCAAGATGATAATCAAGAAACATGAGACATAAAACAATCCATTATTTCATTCCAATTGACCAAAGAGTCATTCCTTTTACAAAATTTCATGCAGAAATTTCAGACCAAAGTCAAACTTAGAAATCCACGATGGAACATACAAAAGGACCTCTGACAAAAAATAAAAAAATGAACTCTAAAAGATGGATAATATTTCCATAGATTGTTGCCCACTCGACTCTGCACAATATCCTTTGTCAGTCATGGAAACTAATTCACAAATAGACAAGTCTACACAGACTATCAAAGATAGATCAACACCTCTGAAAAACAAGTGTTTGAATGATGTAATTCAGCCCTGAATCTTGCTGTCTACAATAAGACCCTGCTATCATAAAAAATAATTAGGCTTGTGATAAATTAAGGAATGAATGAAAACTAAACTATCTCAACATAAACTCAAAGAACAAACCTTAGTATGCTTCTCCTTCTATCCTCCTCTTGTTCCTCCCTTTCCCTTTTCTTTAAACAAATTAGAATTGCTTGAAGTAGTTGAACTACCTCATTAGTTAAGTTAATTAAAAACTCAACCAACTTTTTAGTTAAGGGGGGGAAAGTAATAAATCATAATAAGGGTTTTAGATAAATAATAACTAGTAGGTGGGACCCCTTGTGACTCCCTTTGGCTCTTAACAATCATAACATAACTATTTATTTAAGCAAAATACCCTTCCTTGTGACCATCATCACATTCATATTTAACAATTATTACAATGATATTTTGAATTATTTTTAAAATACATTACCAATATATCCAAAAAAACTTGGTGTCCCAAAATCCGAAGTCAACTGTTCTCATCAATAGACAAATAAATAAAATTTAAAATCCATATTTTCCAGTCTATGGGGCAATATTTCCTTCGTTACTGCTATCACCTTTTAAACTCTCTGAATTTTCCTTAGTCTATGAGAAGCCTTTAGGCATAATATCACTGATCATATGAGAACAATCATCTCTCCATTGCATGTGGGAGGAAACTGATTTATCAGAATCATTTGAAGGTGAGAAAGGGACGGTAGTAGCTTTCTCTTTGACAGGGGCATAGTGGGCCTTGGTTTTCAGCCTTTTATTTGAATAGCTCATTACTGTATGCATAATTGATTAGCAAATAATTCCTTTAATACCATACATGGAAACTCTTTCAAAATATGAAATAGACTTTGGCTTAACAACAGATCAGACCCATGCAATCCAATCCATAAAAATTGTTTAACTATTGTCATTGAGCAGGGGGTGAGAAAATTTCTTGAGATATGTGAGGGGTTTGTATTGAGAAAAAAATAATAAAATGAGGGGGAAAAGAAACATGATTACTTCTCAAAAACAATCAACAATCAACAATCAACTGAAATGTAAATCAAAGAAACATCAATGTCATCCACCCAAGAAACTATGACTTCAAACTGCTTCAATATAGAATTATTCTTGACGGTAATTAAATTTTATGGGGGTTGTAATTAGCGATAAGAGAAATAATGGTTGGGAAGGAGAATGGGTACTGATCATAAAATTAATTAATTCATCCAAAAAAACATTCCATATCAATGTAAAAAGATCCAACACCAACCAAAATGATCACTGTGTCAAAAGAACAACTACTATGTGAAATTTAAACAATTATGTGCATTAACTTGCTCATTGTTCGCAATCAATCTATAAGCAACATCATCAAAACAAGACAGTATGTATTCCACAAAAACCTGTAGAAGAGTTATGTGCTTCTCATTTATCCATTTCGTATTGAAAAACAATTCCCAACTAAATAAATAGTAACTTAACTCCACTCTGTTCAATATCAAAAATCAATCACAGACACAAAAACCATGCCCGATTTTACCCCTCAATTCTATCTACAATTAAATTGTAATGAGACCATATTTCCATAACACCCATGTCCATCTATGTTAAGATGTATGATATTCATTAAGCATACATAGTGGAAAATCAAACACAACGATCCATATTTTAACTGCAAGGATACTGATTTTCCACTTAAACACACAAACAACAATCAACATTTAAACTCGTACAGTTCTTGGAATACACAGATGATTCAATGAAATACATGGTACTTATGTAACTGTAAGGGTCTAACCACTCTGAATTTAAACATCACAATGCTTGGCTATGAATCAATATAACGAGGTAGCAACAATAAGCTTGGTATCATCTCATAAATTGATCAAAATTGCATCAAAACCATCTAGTTTAAAACCCGTGACCTCCTCTTATGGCGCACTATCATATACAATGGATAGCCATACCATAATAACCACAACTGCAATACTCTCATGGAAATTAAAACACACAGTCAGAGTAATCATCAACTCAACCCATCATGTTGTAGGAATGACAAACATACCCATGCATCACGCAAGAAGGAATGTTGTGACTCAATCAATCAACACTAATGTTGGGTTAACAATTCAACAATCGTAATGTAAGAAACAATGACCGTGAATTCAAACCAATTCTTCAATCAACCAATTACCACGTTGAGTTTTTCAATCTGATTATCAGAATAACCAATGCAGTTACTAAATACCAAAACCAACACCATTGTCAACATATTAAACAAAGACAAGACAGAAATCGATCACTTCCAACAATATACTCGCCGACCATAACAAATTCCTATATCAAATCTAAGGCTTGAGAAAATGATGGTTTCCTCTATGGGCCAACACAGGGAGACATGGAGTCAACTCCCATCATCAGGTGAGAAACTCTGATACCAATGGTGCACACACAGGGTATACCATCAATGAGATTGCAGAGAGGGTAACAGTTCACGAGATAGGAGATACTCTGAAAAGAGGAGCAAAGGCTCCATTTTGGCCTTATAACAATACTTAGAACATGTAGGGTATAACCCTCGTGGCTCTCCCAATCAACCAACTAACCATGCCAAGAAAAAACATAGCCAGGAAAAAACAATACCACCCACTGCACAACCATCAATAACATGAATAAAACAATACCCAAGTGAAACAATGTGTGGTGATACAAGGCGTTTCAAAACCAGTAAATCCCAAAACAACTAAAAAACTGGGTATGGTGATACAAATGCATGGAGACAACCAACCACTCTAGACCAAATGAAACCCTCCAAATAAAACCAACAAGGATCATAGAGAGCCTTTATGGCCGCTAACACTCAGAATGACCAATAACACTATGAATTCAACCATTATTTCCATGAAAACCATCAACGATTCATTCCAGAAAAATATCACAAGATTACATAGTTTCCATACTTAAGGAAAGCACAGACCTATACATCCTGAGCCAAAAAATATTTCATAACTAGATCAGATTCATGGATAGCAAAAAATCATACTTGTAACCAAAATCAATTTAAAACGCAAGCTTGGCTGAGCAGTTCTTCCCCTTCTTAAAAGTCAGAATCTAACCACAACAAAACACAGTTTGAACAATAACCCAACTAGGGTGGCAGCTAGTGAAAGGAGTAGGAGTGACGTGCAGTAAATGCACGTCACCTCCATGCTCAAAGTCATTCAATTCCTTAGTACGCACTATCCCACTAACCTATTAATTCATCCAATGCATTGAAACCAACATCCTTTAATTTCCAAGAGCGCCACCCACATCACATATTACCATTTCCAATTATACAATAATGCATATCAACTATGTTTCCATGTAACTCAATAAATCACATAGCTATTATTTGTTAGCTAGGATTCACAACGACCATTTCAATGCATATAATGTAACATGCTAGTATAGACTAGTTCCTTCCTTTTTCATTTTTTTTATATTACTTTATTTCCTTTCAACTACTCTTTATTTGTTGTTACTAACATGTATCTTTTGCAGGTGTCATAAGTAATAAATCCAAGGCTAAATAACAAGGTAACAACAGATATCATTATACATCATGGAATTTGAGTCTAGGGAAAGAGAACAAACATGTATTATCCCTCATGCATCTATCGTGAATAGGACCAACATTGATCATCAATCATTCTCAATCCTGTAAGCAGTGTCGAACAACAGTAAAAAAAAAACATAAAAAAGAACCAGTTCTGATTCTCCAACTACAAGGGGGTCCCACCTACTAGTATTATATATATTATTAGCTTATAATTAATAGGATTTAACAATACTTTGCGGGTAAAATCCTCATTGCGATTTTACTTGTCAACGTTCACCAATTCAGTTAAGGCTAGTAAATCAACACAAGATTGTTTTGATTGGAAGACTAACATGGATGAATGTTAATATCGATGGAGTGCACAACACAACCAATTTTGAAGTAATCAATATAGTGGATGGTAGTAAACCATGGATGATTTTAGGGGCTAAATTTCTCTCATGGGCTAATTTTCCATGGTTTTTCCCAAAACAAGATTCGCTATTCTAAAAATTATTCACCCAAATCCTATAGGATAAAATTATTTTACCTTAAAAATCGCCAAAATTTTATACAAACTATATAAAATACTTAGAAATTTGAATATTTTTACAAAAATATCACTAAACATTTTATAGTTGGCATATAAAGGATTAGTAAGATTCGCCAAGGTTTCTACATTTTAAAATAAATTTCCATCCTTAAAATCATCCCTGTAGTAAACCTTACACAATGTTACTTGGACTCGATTGAGCATTTGATAACCATATCAATATTTATCTGAAAAAAGAGACAAATGATCTTTGAAGTAGGAGACTTGAGAGTTAATGGTCCATTGGATCCCACATAAAGAAAACGATATGTGGAACTGACAATGGGAAAATAACTTGATGACCTTTACAATCTAACCATGCAGATGGATGACTATACTAATCATACTTATGAGGGTGTACTTAGTTGGTGAAGTACCAATTCTTGTGCATCAGATTCAAAAGAATCCCTGGAACATTGGAAATAGAGGTTACATGAAGTATCTACGAGGAGACGTTCTAGTATTACCCACACATTGTGATAGATTGGAGCTGAGGTACATGATTCTCCGAAGTATGATGGAATAACATATATATATTCTTTTGTAAAATAATTTTAATTGTAGACATTAGAATAATATAGATTGTTAGATTTAGATATCTCAATGAAAGTGACTCCTGCAAGGTTGTGGGTTCAACATAAATATAGAATAGAGAATTGGTAGCAATGTAGAATGTTGTTACATGTCAGGTTCGAAACATAAATTGAATACATTGGCATAAGTATACTGGGTTGAATTGTTCTATGGATCATTTTACGCAGTGAAACATGAAATGGAGTTCAATACCTAAGAAAGAATGGACTCACTTATTTATACACACTCTAGATACGATCTTGAAGAACAAGTATATCGAACTAGAAGTATGCATATGAATAGTAGACTGGGAATATTTGACTTGCAAATTCAATGTAACTTTCAGTTTTGAAGATGATGCCCCTTCGATCGACATAACTTTGCATATTGTAAAAAACAATATCATTTGTACATCAAAAGACTTGACAGGACCAATACCCCTATTTAGTGTGCCAAGATCTTCTACAACTATTCAAGAGGTTGTAGAATTCTATATCATTTCTGGAGAACACCAATAGGATGAAGACCCGAGAAATTTGCAAGTTCTAGAAATTGAAGGAGAGCACATAGTAGATGATCTCAAGCTTGAATCTGCTGAGTATGCAAATCTGTTGAAAACGCGCAAGGTGAATATTGGTACAAAGGATAATCCCAAGTTTGAAAACATTGGAGATTAATGGAATGAAGAAACACTCAAGAAGATAGATGATTTACTGCATGAATAACATGACCTTTTCCCAAATACATTTTCAGAAATGAAAGGGATTTCTAGGGAACTGGGAGAGATGAGAATGCCTTTGAAGTCAGATGCTAAGCCAGTGAAGAAAAGACCGTATCGATTAAACCCAATATATAATAAGAAAGTGAAAGAATAAATAGATAAGATGTTGGAAGTTGGGATTATTGAACATGTCGCCAAGTCAGAATGGACCAGTTTGATGGTGATTCAGGACAAGAAAATGGGTGGAATCAAAATTTGTGTGGATCTGTGGAAATTAAATTATTCTTGCTTACATGACCCGTTTCCTACTCCGTTAACAGATGAAGTTTTGGAGAATGTAGGAGGACATGAAACTTACTCATTTACTGATGGATTCTCTAGGTATCACCAGATTAATATTGCACAGGAAGATAGAAATAAGAAAACATTTGTGAAATAATGGGGATGTTACCAGTATACAACCATGGATTTTGGGTTAAAAAATGTGTCAGTAGTATGTTTATGAGTTGTTGTCTCAATTTTAAATAATTTATTCATAAATTCCTAGAAGTATATTCGGATGATTGGAGAATGTTCAGTTTGTTGGACCATACCAAAATTATGCACTTGATGTTGGAGAGATGTAGACAATTCCAAATTTCCATGAACTTGAAGAAATGTATTTTTGCACACTGTTTGGTATATTGTTGGGTCATGTAGTATGTAAACAAGGACTTTTGGTTGATGTTGTGAATATTTTTTTCATTGTTTATTTTCCACTACCTACTTCAATGCGACAATTGAGAGCAACATTAGGTCATACGGGGTACTACATAAATTTTATTAGTGGATACATGCAGATCACAACCCCATTGGAAAATTTGCTGAAGAAGGAGGTCAAGTTTCAATGGAACAAGGAATGTCAACAAAGTTTGGATACCTTCAAGCATAAATTGGTTACCGCATGAATTTTAGTATTTCCATATTGGAAGAAGGAATTTCATTTCCACGTAGATGCATCATCTATAGCGTTAGGCATAGTTCTATCTTAGGCGTGGGAATGAGGTTTGGATCATCCCATTGCATTTTCCAGTAGAAAGTTGTGAACTACTGAACACAACTACACTACTATAGAGCGTGAAGGACTGGCAATGGTGTATGCACTACATAAGTTTAGGAATTATTTGCTAGGATTACATTTTAAGATGTACATAGATAATTCTGCACTGAGATACTTAGTCAATAAGCTCCTGTTGAGGGGGAAGATATAAATATGGTTGTTATTATTTTAGGAGTATGATTTTGAAGTGATTGTGAAACCAGGAAAATTAATTATGGTACATGATCATTTGTTTTGCATATTAATAGGGGAAGATGTAGAAAATATGGAAGATAGTGTACCAGATGCACACTTGTTCGCAATACAGATGGTCTGTTGAATAGGATAAGTCAACTGAGAGGGGGGGGGGGTGAATCAGTTGTATAAAATTTCTTTCATTTTATAAGAATATTACTTATTAATCAATAAATCATGCTTCTAACATTTAACTTGCAGTAATACATTTAACCATCACAATCACATAAATGAAACAGTGACACAGTGATATTTCATGAGGTAACCCAAAAGGGAAAAAATCTCTTCTTCTTATGAATGAAAGGAAAGCTCCAACTCCTCTTTACATTCTTATTTTATCTGAGCTACAACCCAGATGAGGCTGCTACCTCTGTTTCTTTAGCACCTACTAAATGGAAGCTACAACTCCTAGATGTACAAGCACCAACTTGTACAGGAGACTTTTACAGTCTCCCCTTACTCCTCCCTACCACCCTAAAATCATTCTCTGTCACTAAGAACCTACAAACCAACTCTTTATCTACTCTGTCAAAGATTAAGCATTCAAATCCTCTCTGCATGATTCATTCTTGACCAGACCAGTTTAGATTTTCCAATCTGTGTATGTGTCTTCCCTCCTCTGTCTTTTCTCTTCTTCAAATTTTACAGAGCCATATATCTCTCATACTCCTCACACCCTTTTCTTTTCTTGAAACCATCACTTTATATGTCTTCCGGTATCATCAGTGCGTACAATCGAACCCTCATCCTTCAAAGAATCAGTTAAAGTAACTGAATAACTTCCTTACGGTTTACATTCTTGCCTGTGCTAACAAGTTAATCGAAATGCAGTTTGGATTTTCACATTTTGGGAATTCAACAATCCTGTGTCGAAGACTCTTGACACTTCAAATTACGAAACCCGAAATCTACACAAGAAAAGGTTTTTCGGTGTTTTCATATTTCAGCGTTTCGACATATTGGCACTTCACATTTCGTGATTTCGGTATTTTTGTTTATGAAATTTTTCAACACTTTCAACTCTCGGTATCTGAAATCTTCGACGTTTTGCATCTCAGCTTTTCGATATTCCTGTGGTGAAGTTTTCTTGACGCTCCATGTCACGATCCCCAAAACTTCAAAATTTAGCTTGGTTGCACTGGTTCCTTCCTCGAGCCTTTGTCGATGTGACCATAGGTTATGACCAAGTGCTTATTCATAAAGTGCTTTCATGATTTCCCATTTTGTCAATTTGCCTTTCGGAACTTTGGGACTCTTGTGATGAAGAGTCTCGACATAGAAATTACTAAAATCTTTGCAATTTCGCGTTTGGGGCATTCTCTGAATTTGAAACCACCGTGCCTGTGCAAACTGATTGCACACTGATCCATGCCTATGCAAACTCATGCCTATGCAATCTGATTGCAAACTTATCCACGCCTATGCAAATTGATCCACGCCTGTGCACACTGATCCATGCCTGTGCACATTGATCCACTCCTGTCCCTTTAGCATTTTTAAAGTTTGACATTAATGAGCATTTTTAAATTTTGACTTTAATGAAAAAACCAATTCTGTGCAAACTGCAATTCTTGCCAACAAACTCCCCCTTTGGCATTGATGGAAAACTTTAAATCTCTTCTCCCCCTTTTGACATCTATGGCAAAGGAATTAACCATAGTCCCCATGAGAAAAAGAAAACCACTTGCAAAGATGTATCATTTTAGTAGCAACTCCCCCTATCAATAATAGTCAATAAATCTGTGCACTCTGATTTTATAATGAAGCCCTTGCAATCTTTGAGAATGAAAAGAAATTACAGAGGGTAAACCCCCAACTGATTCCTGAGACTTTCAAATTGCATTTTAGGTAAAGGTTTAGTAAATACATCTGCAATCTGATCCTTTGTGCCAACATATTCCACTTTAATAACTTTAGACATAACCTGCTCTCTTAGAAAGTGAAATTTAATGGGAATATGCTTTGTTTTTTAATGCATAACATGATTTTTAGAAATACTAATTGCATTGGTATTATCACAGAAGATAGATATAGGTTCATCATAATGAATATGTATATCTTCCAACATCTGTTTCATCCATATAACCTGAGTGAAACAAGTTGCAACTGCTATGTATTCTACTTCAACAGTAGACAAAGACACTGTTGATTGTTTTTTAATTGACCAACTTACAAGACATCCTCCAAGAAAAAATATTGCTCCACTAGTACTCTTCCTGTCATCAACACAACCTACCCAGTCAGCATTAGTGAAAGCATATAAATCAAGATGATTACCTGTAGGATACCACAAACCATACTCTGTTGTTCCCTTAAGATATCTAAAAATTCTTTTGACTGCAACTAGATGAGAATTTTTTGGTGAAGCCTGAAACCTGCCAACTTGAAAAACTGCATGCATAATATAAGGTCTTGTAGCTGTAGCATAAAGAAGAATTCCAATCATAGATCTGTATACTGTCTGATAAACATCTTTAGTATCATCAAACTTACTTAATTTATAGCCAGTAACCATGGGAGTGCCAACTGGTTTAGACTCTTCCATCTGGAATTTCTTAAGCATTTCATTAATATACTTGGTTTGAGAAATGGAAATACCTTTATCAGATCGAGTAATTTGCAAGCCTAAGAAAAACTTCATTTCTCCTAGCATGTACATCTCAAACTCTTTCTGCATACTTTCAACAAACTGTTTACTGAGTCGATTATAATCACTACCAAAAATTATATCATATACATATATCTCCACAATGATTAGGCTATCATTTTCTTCTTTAATATATAGGTTACTGTTACACATGATTTTGGTCACCCTGGTGATGTCTTAACAATGGTGTATTCAAGCTCCCAACAAGGAACTTTTTCCTGATAAAAGTGGCCCTTGTCTCCTTCCAAAAACATATTTTTAAAGTGAGTTCGCAGGCTATCTATGGCCTAGGGTGAGAGACTCCCTCATTCTCACAGGCCACCTACACTTAGGGTGTGAACCTCTCATAGTTTGCTCCATATACAGGGTGCGAACCTGTTTTTAATCTTGGAAAGGAAAAGAGGTCTCGAGGGTTCTAGAAGGGAATCTTCTAGAAAATGAGTTGGCATTCGTATGGTTGTCATTTTACTGACTTCTCAGATTTGATGGGATCATCCTCATCCATGTAACCATCTCTCCTTCTCCTATATATTGAAAGGTTTCTCATGGAAAATGTTAAGCAAGATTAATTGAAGAATTGGTGAAAGAATTATGTGAAGAACCCTGCTTGGATAGAAGCTTGGAGACTCTAGTTGGTCTATCAAGAGGAATTGGATCTTCTTCATGCAATTACTGAGCATGTGTGTGTGTTGGAACCAAGGGTCACTGAAAGGAAGCTTGCAACATCAAGGAAAACAGGTTATATCTTCTACTTTCAATTAATATGATACAGTGGCATGTCCCTTTCCCATAAAGTCATTCTTACTTTATTGTGTAATTCCTTGATCATATCCATAAGTTGACATTGAATATAATTTGCCATCTTCACTTTGGTTGGTTTGTGTTGTCTTGGACTTGACTTCATGAGAGCATCAGAGCGAAGCAGGAACAAAAGAGACTTAAGGAAGTGATATAAAGGTATGTCACTTATTCCTTCCTACTAGTAGATTCAATGATTACAACTTAGGGGAAGAGTCATGTCCCGTCCTATTTTGTTCTAGATCCAGGTGGGTCTAGGGAGATCTGTTAGTGTCCTCACTTACCGATTAGTCCGATAACAAAGTTGGCGACTCCACTGGGGATGAAACCCATTTTTTAGTGGTTTTTGGTGTTTTTCCTTGGCCATTTATTCTTACCTTAGCATTTTTTCATCTCTATCAATCTCCGAGTCTTGAGGAGACCCTGACAGAATCTCTAGGTCTAGAGGTTCCTTAAATTTTTTTGTATTTTTTCCAAATTTTTCTTAGTTTCAGGCATTCTCGCACTGGACCCTTCTGTAACCTACGAGAACCCCTAGAGTTCGCACCCTTCTTTTCAGTCTAGTGCAAACCTCTCACACTCTGCTTGTGACCAGCCTGTGAGAATGCTCCATTCTCACACTGTACATCACTGCCTGCCTGAGAACCCATTTGAAATTTTTTTGGATTAAGGTTTCTTGTATGCTTAGATGCCCAGATTTGTATGTGTGTCTGAAGAGAACTTCTTGGGCCACTGATTGATTGTTTCTTGACTTTGGATTTTGTGAATGATTAGTCTTCGGAAATCAAATGCTCTTCTTGTTCATTTTTTCTCAACTATTATCTCTTGACCTTTTCTTAACAAGGATATAATCTATGGTCCTGTAATCCGAGTGCTTGTTTGGTTGGGAGTTGGTGATCAATTTAAAATTTGGGATTAATTGTCTTTCTCAATTGCCCATTGCTTGGAAAATTGTTGCCCTCATGCATTTGAAAAGACTAGTCTTGTCCGCTTTTTATTTTTGTCTCCATTGAAATATTGATTTGGGTTTTTGTTGTATATTTCTTTTCATTAGTTGCTAGTTTTCTGATCAAAATCTGGACCAGGGGTCAAATTTTACCTCAAAAATCAACATTCTCGGAATTGCCTCAAATCGTACATGAGCATAGCCCTCGTTGTCACGAACCCAACGCAACTCGTTTCGTCTCAAATGGACATCGAGAACGAAAGGTATAGCGATCTGTTCGGAAAGTCAAACAGGTAAAAAAATGCTGACTGGGCAGTCTGTACGGTCCATACATGATGACGTGGCAGGGCCGTACATCCGTACACTGACGTGGCAGAGTTGATGTAGCTGACATTTGGGCAAATAATATCTTGACACGTGGCATGGTTTTTGGCAAATGATTAGGTGCCACGTGGCCCAGTCACGGGCTGCCACATGGCACCCCGGTATTTGCTTATTTGGTTTGATTATCAAAATTATGTGGAGCCAACCAGATTCGAACCGGTGACCTCCATGTCCACCCAAGTCTTCACCAACCTCCGCTAGCCAATGCGCCACCATGTGTTACTTGGTATATTAATGGAACAGATTGTATTTCAATTAGCATATTGGTATGGTTTGGGCCACGACTGGGTCGGGGCTTAGCCCCAGCCCTTGGTCACGCACCATTTAACATGTGACCACCATTTTTATACACTATATGCACATGGGTTTATACAACGGAGTTATTTAAATATTGTAACCCATGGTTCTATCCATACCATTAAAACCATATGTTATACGCGCGGGTGATTATATGTGGTTCTGTTGTTTTATATGTGACCAACAACCATATAATATGGTGTATGTGCGCGTTTTCATATGTGGTTTCAAACCGTTATGTAACCAATAACTCCTGCCAAGTGTCATTTCATTATTTGATATGGAACGGAGCCCATTTTTAAAAGCGTGTGGTCCTATGGGCTCATATGCCCCATGGCTTGACGGTTGGGGGGTATTAGTTCCGTTAACCATCCTACAATTTGGACCATTTTTCGGAACCGCTCGGAGCTAGGTTTTAACGCGCGTTTTGGAGCGTGTTCTTGGTTCATGCACACAGAGGTGCGTTTTGTAGAGCCAGTTCCAGCAAAGCTTGAAGGAGGAAAATGGAGGGGGCCTAACTTCTTCATCGTTTGGTCGATTGAGGTGCCGTAAAAGCCCAGCTAGGGGTTTTTGGACGTGCTGGATCCATTGGTGCCATTTTCACAGCCATTTGAAGACTTCTTCTGCAAGTTTTTCACCATTGAAGTTTCAGCAAGCTCCAGGGAGCTTGAAGCCCTCTTTGATGGAGGACATGGTTTGGTGAGCCTATGTTTGTTTTCTGTGATTGAATAATCATTTTTGGCTAATT
>ML798959.1:324521-344718 GCA_009831015.1 Picea engelmannii
AATTCTGCTTATCATTCAGTTGCATTTGATTATGTTAAGCATGATAAATTTGGAAGAAATAATCCTTGTACATATTGTGGTTTGTATAACCATCATGTTTCAAAGTGTTGGAAAAGATTGGCCAATTTCAGGAAACTTTATAAACAAAGACAACGTGAAAAGAGGATGCAAAAGATTTGCACTCATTGTCAGAAGCGGGGTCATCTTGTTGACCAATGTTGGACGTTGCATCCAACCACTCATCCACAGCACATGAAGCAGATGGATAAAGAGTTTGGAAAGAATGGAAGAGGAGATTCCATCATCGATGTGAGTCAGGATGATTCACAAGAGGACGATGTTCAGCGGAAAAAATCATCGTTGAGTTGGCTTGGTAAGAAATGGTTGGATTTCTTGAGCAAGTGAGGCTTGCGTTTTCCTATTGTAAATGCACTTTTCAGTGTTATGTGTGCATTTACGGGAAGCATGATAAGTTGCAGCCATTTATCTTTTTTGTATTCAACTCTTAAGTACCCGTATGTTTTGGGGTTGTACTTATGTTTGTACTGGAAGGAGAGTTGAAGAGTCCTATACATGCATTTGTTTTTATGTATGTGTAATCAGTGAACCTGGTGACGGTTCATCATGAGTGATTCATGATTGTTACATGATTATGTATCATGTTTGTCGACTTGTCAGTTTGGGAAGGTTGATGTTTCAATGAGTCTCGACTGGTGTTGATGATTTTCTGACGACTATGTTGTGTCGATCGTGTTGTTCGACTTGTGTTTAGTCGATGGTGTTTATTGACTTGAAATTTGATTTTGAAAATGCCATGTGCTTTGATAAAGTACGAGATGTGACAGTTTGTTGAAGAGCAAAAGACTTTGTTAGCATCATTTTTCAATCTTGTATGATTTGTTTTCAAGATTGATGGTTTTCTTGGCTTGTGACAAGATGTCGCAGGAAGGTTTTTGCAGCCATTGGAGAGCTGATTTTGTTGACGCCAAAGAGTTCGAAAGAGGGACTTGATTCTCAGTGGGAAGGTTGGCAGTCTTCCAAGCACAGAGAGAGCAGTGGGTCAGCAGCAGCCAGAGAGCAGTGGTTGAAGGACATAGTCAGTTGCAGTGTACGACATGTCAGAGTATTCAGGTGATTGTCGAAAAGATTTTGATATAACTTGGAAGAAGATCAATGATCATAAGCTTTTGTGGGTCCAAAAGCCTTTCAGTGGGAAGGTGTGATCAAAATCTGGACCAGGGGTCAAATTTTACCTCAAAAATCAACATTCTCGGAATTGCCTCAAATCGGACGTGAGCGTAGCCCTCGTCGTCATGAACCGAACACAACTCGTTTTGTCTCAAACGGACGTCGAGAGCGAAAGATATAGCGATCCGTTCAGAAAGTCAAACAGGTAAAAAAACGCTGACTGGGCAGTCCGTACGGTCCATACAGGATGACGTGGCAGGGCCGTACATCTGTACGCTGACATGGTAGAGTTGATGTAGCTGACATTTGGGTGAATAATATCTTGACACGTGGCATGGTTTTTGGAAAATGATTGGGTGCCACGTGGCCCAGTCACGGGCTGCCACGTGGCACCCCGGTATTTGCTTATTTGGTTTGATTATCAAAATTATGTGGAGCCAACCGGATTCGAACCGGTGACCTCCATGTCCTCCCAAGTCTTCACCAACCTCCGCTAGCCAATGCGCCACCATGTGTTACTTGGTATATTAATGGAACAGATTGTATTTCAATTAGCATATTGGTATGGTTTGGGCCGCGACCGGGCCGGGGCTTAGCCCTAGCCATTGGTCGTGCACCATTTAACATGTGACCACCGTTTTTATACACTATATGCGTGTGGGTTTATACAACGAAGTTATTTAAATATTGTAACCCATGGTTCTATCCATACCATTAAAACCATATGTTATACGCGCGGGTGATTATATGTGGTTCCGTTGTTTTATATGTGACCAAAAACCATATAATATGGTGTATGCGCACGTTTTCATATGTGGTTACAAACTGTTATGTAACCAATAACTCCCGCCAAGTGTCATTTCATTATTTGATATGGAACGGAGCCCATTTTTAAAAGCGCGTGGTCTTATGGACTCATATGCCCCATGGCTTGACGGTTGGGGGGTATTAGTTCTATTAACCGTCCTACAGTTTGGACTGTTTTTCAGAACCGCTCGGAGCTAGGTTTTAACACACGTTTTGGAGCGTGTTCTTGGTTCATGCACACAGAGGTGCATTTTGTAGAGCCAGTTCCAGCAAAGCTTGAAGGAGGAAAATGGAGGAGGCCTAACTTCTTCATCGTTTGGCTGATTGAGGTGTCATAAAAGCCCAGCTAGGGGTTTTTGGACGTGCTGGATCCATTGGTGCCATTTTCACAGCCGTTTGAAGACTTCTTCTGCAATTGTTTTACCATTGAAGTTTCAGCAAGCTCCAGGGAGCTTGAAGCCCTCTTTGATGGAGGACATGGTTTGGTGAGCCTATGTTTGTTTTCTGTGATTGAATAATCATTTTTGGCTAATTGTTATGCTCTGAACACATTGGGACAGGTTTCAGAGGCTGTTGAGGACTTTTAAAAGTGTTTTTGACAAAGAGAAGCTCAGGGAAGTTTACGGCCACATGTAGAAGAGGTCATGCCCGGATGAGCCATGATCCGTTTTCAGAGTTCTATTAGTCATTTTTGGGGTTTTTATGTGTTCTGATATCAATGGTACAGTCTGTTTTTCCATTGGAGTTGAGAAGCATCTTGTAAAAGAAATTTTGACTAATTAATCCCAGAGAGCCAAGTCCATTATGGAGGCTCAAGGAGATGTAGCCCGTAGGGGGGTGGACTCCTTTATCATGTTGTGATTGTTCTGAGTTTGATGGTTTGTTTGCTGCAAGTTGAGTTGCTGTGTATTTGTTTAAAGTACATATTTAACCATCTAAAAGAACATTTGGTCACACATAAGCATTTACAAGAAGATACATGAACTTAACACATAAGTTTATTTTGCATATTTATACACATGAAGCAAGGTCCTGTAAAGTTTATTTTAATGAAGTAGAGGGTGCTTGCATAGAATAACAAGTCAGACTTCTATTTTCAGATCATTTTCCTTAGTCCCACCACTGTTGAGTGGTTCCTATTGAAAATTAAAAAACATTTTTCTTTTTAAAAGAAATTTTTATTTCCAAAATATTGGCACTCGATCATTGAAATAGAACGAATAGAGAATTGGCCTTGTTCGTGATACGTTGATATTGTATTACAAAGAAGATTGTATATCATAGTTCAGGATTGTTCCAGAAAACTCCTCTTTCCCTCCTATAAATAGGATTCATCGAACAAAAAATGACATCTTTCGTTCCTATCTATGCATTGTTGGGTCAGAGTCTCACACAACATCGGTTTCATTTCCATCTCCTTTGAGTAACAACAACCTTTAATAACATCACACAATTTTTTAAAATTTAACTAGTAACTCTTTTCTAGGACTCTATTACACCAACATTAGCTAGGCTAGAGCTTTGTAATAGGCAGGGAGATACACTCTCCAAAGCACAAAACACACAATAGCATCTTGTGGTAAGGAGTGTCAAATTCCATTTGCAACATTTTGTCCTGGGAAGCCCTTCTCACACAAGGGTCAAACCCGAGGTCGCATTGATATTGACAGAGTTACTCACCCTGCTTGGTGATATCAGTGTATAGATGACACGTATTATCGGGGTCACTTGAAGGTATACCCACAATGATGAGTGGAAGCCTCTCGAGCTTATTTCGGGCTAGATACCCTGCCCTTGCGTGTGGATCAGACCATCGACTGTCCCCCTAGGATTTATTATTGTTGGTGGTAACCTTAGTGGCCTATATTCTTAAGGTCTTACACAAGGTGACTGTGAAGGGGAAAGTCTTCATGGTACCTAGAATCGACATTGGCCAAACTCACTCGGGCTCCTTGGAGGGTATACCCACAATTATGTGTGGGAGCTTGCACCAAGGTGTAAGTCCGTTAAGCAGGTCGTCAATGTAACTTTTCCACCCTAGCCCAACCCCTTCTCGTCTTGTTGTTGCAATGTTGGATTTCATTACCAACTAGTGACTTCAGAATTAGAAGGTCTTGTTTGCTTGGTTTTTCTTCCTATATTTTTTACTAGCGCATGCTGTTTGTTTACCCAAGTTGACCATAGGATTTTCTTCGTAAGTTTTTAACTCGTTCACAATTGACCCTCCATGTCGTTCACGTAGAATGCAAGGCTTACCCCCAGAAAATATGGAAGTTTCTCAACCCTTGCCTACCAACTCACCGGAGGGCTCTCCTCAACAGAGTGAAGTCCAAGACGTCACCACTCCAAAAGTGGAAAGAATCGACTCTCTAGAACGATTCTGAATTTCCAATCCCCAAGAGGAATTTCGAATTCACCCCGACTCCAAGAGATGTATTATGCGACTGAATTGTTCCAGAGAACTGTTGTTCAATCTTCTGGATCACCAACTGGACCTTTCCTAGGACCTGAAGGTCAAGATCCTTTTTGGGCTATCGACATTTTTAGACGGGACCTCTTTGGCTCAGGAGTAGGCGTTGATATCACTGTCTCACCTGAGCTACCTGAAACATCTGATCCAGACGCAGTATCATTTACTACTGCTTATTATTTACCTGGTACAGAAGCCCCATGAGCCGACCACATCATGACTCTCACTTTACAAATGGTCCATTACATAGATACTACGAGTCTTCACACCGGTATTACTGCGGCTAGCCAAGCCCCCATTGGCACATTTCTTTCACCCAGAGTCACCTCGACTCTTCCACCTGGATACCGTGCGTTGAATTCATCTATTCTCGTTCCTACGCAAATCACATCTGGAACTCCTAGTGGTCCCACTTCTTCTGGGCACTCTCCTCCCGGTTTCATTCCGACACTTCCTCTGCCCCCTTTCAGAGGACCTTTTCCATCCTCTATTGGATACTTTGATCCTAGTGGCACCATTCCATCATTTACACCAAATTACCAGATTCCTGCTGGTGGACAATTTCACCAAGGAGGCCCAACTCAACCCCCCCTTGCAGGGAAAATCCCAATTGGAACACAACCCTCGATTGGAGGAAAACCCCCACCGACCCCACCCTATGGATAGAACATACCTCCATCCTTGGCCCAGTATTGGAACCATCCGATACAACATAATCCTCAATTGACTAGGGGGAAACAACCTCAAGCTACATCTATTATACCCCCTAGTATAGGCCAACCATATCCAGGTACGTCTAATCCTATTTGGGGCTCAAATGCTCAACCCCATGCCCCTGTTCAAGGGTACAATCCCATGAGTTACTTGCCTCCACAAAAACCACCGAATCTTCCTATATCTTCGCATTATACGTAGACTGCTTATGGTCCCATTGGTTTTCCGACATGACTCCCTCCCTAAATTCACCAGTACCGGCATGTGAATAGACAGTTACCTTTCTTAGCCACCTTGGACCTCCTGGATCTATCGAGGATTTTAAATGATATGATCCGTCACTCTCCCCAATGGCCTGCCATACCGGCCAAACTACCATCTGAAATTCCTAAATTCGATGGAAAAGCGGGAGAGGACCCGAGCAATCACGTAATGACTTTTCAGCTTTGGTGCTCATCCAACTCCTTGATGGATGACTCTATTTGTTTACACCTTTTTCAATGAACTCTCATGGGTTCTACCGCGAAGTGGTATATAGAATTACCATGAGGTTTCTTCACTGACTTCAACACCCTCACTATGGATTTCCTCACCCACTACCAATTACCAATCCGCTATGAAACAGGGACTGATATTTTGAGTTCTTGTAAACAAACCAAAGCCACTCATATCCCAGATCACATTCATGAGTGGCGACGGAGACGACATCTCATCAAACTCGAAATTCCTGATAGGTTGCTGGCAGACTGGTTCACAAAATCATTCGTGAATGACATTGGTCGTGACATCGCCATGGGTGGAGTTGTCACGGAAGAACAGACCATTAGTCATGCTCAATACCTTGACCTCATTTACTCACAAACGGGTACTCTTTATGACTTACTCCCTGATGCACCTCGTCCTTCTACTTCTGCCACTTCAACTACTCCTGCTGCTTCTCATGCAGTTGATGGTGTGATTGGTACTTTCCATGCCCAACCACATTCTTCCCAAACCTCTAGCAACAACCCCAAACCCATTTCTTCTAATGTTCAAAATGCTTCGTCTCCTACCCCTCCCACCGACAAGACTTTTGAGGTAAATGTTGTTCAATCTACCTCCACCGGTAAAAACAAATCCAGAGAGGGAAAGGGTAAGAATAAGGAGGAAAAAAATAATTTGCAAGCAGAGAGAACCAAAACACCACCTATTGACGATAGGGATAAGCGCAAACCCCGATACCCTTGTCTTATCTGTGGTGATGATCACTACACTAAGGATTGTCCATGATGAGCCGAGGTTACTAGATTCCTTCAAGGGACCACGAAACTGCCCACTCTGGTCGTATTGTCACAACCCTTCCCTTCTCAACAATAGGCCCAATTGGTAATTCATGACCAACCATCCCCCTCCAATTCATCTTATGTCTTAATGTGTATAGGTGATTCAAAGCAAAACGAAATCACACTTACCACTCGAGCCAAAGATTATTCCTCCTCTAAAGAGAAGGTTGATGCTATACCTCCTTCATTGGTCCAACCATCTCCCACAATTCCACCTACCAATGGTCCTCTTAATATCAAATGACCAAGCCTCGACATAGTTCTTCACCCTCCTCCAAAGAGCATTGTTCGAAAATCGAATTTCAATCCTCATGTCCATGCTGCCCAAAACTACAGTATTGTTGAAGATCTGTCCCAAGCACCATCTGCGATGTTAGCCCTTGAGGTCCTTCAAAGTTTTCCTATACAACGGAAGGCACTGTTGAAAGCTATCAGTGGAATCAACCTTACAGATACAAATTTAATAATTTTTGACTTGGAAGATCACATTCCAAGGTTACCCCCTCAAGTCGCATTCCAAATACAAGTTATTGTCTTCGACAAAAAGATTTGTAGAACCGTTATCGACGAGGGTGCCTCGACATGTGTAATGTCTATTACCTGCTGGAAAGCCATAGACTCTCCCTCTTTGAATGAATACCATAACACACTCAAAGCCTTTAATGGCTTTGGTTTTAAGCCTTACGGTGTCCTCCCTTCGCTACCAATTATGTTAGAAGGCAAGACGGTCCAAGTTGAAGTAGAAGTCTTTTATGCTCCTCTCGATTACAACCTCCTACTTGGCCGTAGATGGATTGATTCCATGCGCGCAGTTGTGTTGAATATTTTTCATGTTGTACGTTTCCCACATCAAGGAAAGGTAATTATCGTTGACCAATTGGCCTTCTTTAACTCTGATGCACGTACTGGCAACATACCGTTCATTGCCAACCCCCCCCAGATATGAGAACGTCGGTGTGGGTCTTCTTAAAGACTCCTCGTTAATGGGTACCTTCCCCATCCCACCACTCGATGTTCCACATCTGTCTATCGCTTTAATTAACATGATCTCCACCTCTATTCATGAAACCCTTGCGTCTCACGACCCATGGATGGTACCCGACCTTGACGATCATCTTCATTATGGCGACGAAATGCCTTTGAGTCTGGTTGAATCCGCCTATTAGGCCATTCAATCGACAACCCCTTCTACCCCCTCTCTTGGTGATTTATCTCCATATCCTTTTTGCGTCATTTTTCCCACGGATGAGATGATTATGTTTGTTATGGAAGACACCCCCTGGGATGATGGACATCATCGTTCCATCCTCTTCCTAGAACAACACACCATTGAGAGCTACCAATGGATCTTGACCCCGTCGACCGTTGTCGTCATTTCCACCATTATCGAGTCTACACATGATTTGTATTCCAAAGGGAACTTAAATAATATCTCACCCACCATTCCCCTCGACATATTCATAAAACATGGAATTGTCAAAATTGTGCATATCGGAGCTTCGTGTTCCCCCGACGAAATCGTCACCTACAAGTCACTTTTCAAAGAATTTCATGACGTCTTCTCCTAGAGCTATGAAGAAATTTCGGGTATTGACCCTGACATTGTGATACATGAGATTAAGACATACCCAGATGCTAAACCCATCCGGCAATGCCTTTGTCTAGTCCACCCACATAAAGAGACCGCTATCAAGCTTGAAGTTGAGAAACTTCTCAAAGCTGTCTTTATTTACCCAGTGGCTCTCACTGACTAGTTTTCCAATGTTGTCCCGATTGACAAGAAACAAGGCACAATCCACGTGTGCATTGATTATAGGGATATTAACAAAACATGTCCTAAATACAAATTTCCTACCCCCTTCATCGACCAGATTGTCGATGATTACGCCAGAAGTGAAATCTTCTCTCCCATGGATGGTTTCTCCGGATATAATCAAATCAATATTGTTCCTGAGGATCAACAAAAAACCGCTTTTATTTTCCCTTGGGGCACGTTTGCTTATCGGAAACTTCCTTTTGGTCTAAAAAATGCTGGCCAACTTTTCAGTGCACTATGTCTTATGCCTTCCATGATATCAAGCACATTTTGTAGCCATATCTCGATGACTTACCCACTCATTGCATGCACCGTGTCGATCATCCAATACACCTCCGAGCCATTTTCCTCCGATGACAGTTTTACCATATACGCTTGAATCCTCACAAATGTGTTTTCTGCGTAGAATCCAGCCAAATTCTAGGCTTTATTGTTTCACGTCAAGGGATCAGGGTAGATCCTTTGAAGGTCAAGGAAATTCTCAATCTCCGTCCTCCTTCTTCGCTTCTCCAGTTACAAAGTTTGCAAGGGAAAGCAAACTTTCTTCATCGTTTCATCCCAAACTATGCTGAGCTAACTCTTGGATTTACGCGACTACTCAAAAAGGGGTCTGAGTTCGTATGGGATACCATCACCAACAAAGCCTTTGAAGCTTTGAAACTGTCCCTGACACATACTCCACTCCTCTTCCCACTAGATTACAACTGTGATTATTTTATCTACCTCGTAGCCTCGGATTACACCATCACTATGGTTCTTGTCCAAGAGGATGATTCTCATTATGAACATGTCATCTATTACTTGAGTCGAAGTCTAACGCCTTCCGAAACCAAGTATTTACATGTTGAAAAACTGGCCTTGGTAGTCGTCCAAGCAGCTCAACGTTTTTGGCACTATATCCTCTCTCGCAAGACTACGGTAATTTATAACTGCAACCCTATGCAACACATCCTAACTCGTCAACTGTTAGGGGGAAAATACTCCAAATGGATTGTGATACTCCAGGAGTTTGACTTAGAATTCGAACGTGCTAATTCCAAGAAATCCTTAGTGTTTGCTGAGTTGTTATGCGACTTTCCCTACTCTGAAATGGAAAATGTAGTAGCCGATTCATTACCTGATGAATCCCTTTTCCTAATTGGTTCCAATGATCTTTGGTACAGAGATATCATCATATATCTCCAAACCCAGACTTTCCAGCCCAATTTGTCCAGTACTGACCACCATCAAATACGCTACCAAGCCCGTCAGTATATTATCCTCGATGATACTCTTTATCGTCGTGGGATTCACTCAGTTTTTTGACGCTGCCTCATGTTTGACGAAGCTGAGAAAGCCTTAAATGAATGCCATTCTGGAGCCTGTGGTAGTCATATGTACGGGTATGCTACTGCCTAGAATATATTACGAGCAGGGTATTTTTGGCCTTGTTTATTTAATGATTGTATAATTGTCATCAAAAAATGTCGTGTTTGCCAGATCTACAACCATAAAATACGGTCACATCCTTCTCCTCTTCACCCTGTGGTCTCCGTTGGTCCTTTTGAAAAATGGGGTATCGATTTCATGACATGTCACCCCCACTCGATCAGGGGACATGGATACATTATTGTAGTCATAGATTATTTTACGAAATGGGTCGAGGTGATGCCGACATTTGACAATACCGGAAAGACAACAACATTATTCATATTCAATCACATCATATCTTGTTTTGGTGTTCCTCAGGCTATCATCGCTGATCACGGTAGTCACTTTAGAAACTTCATGATGTCCGAACTGATTGAAAAGTTGGGTCTTCGCCATGAAAACTCAACACCCTATTACCCACAAGCCAATGGCCAAGTCGAAGAAATTAGAAAAGTCCTCATTACCATGCTTCGACAAATGATAGGGATTCACAAAACAAGTTGGCACACAATGTTGTTTTCAGCACTGTGGGCTTACCGGACATCCGTTAAGTCTGCTACTGGGTTTACACCATTCTGGTTAGTCTATGGTCTTGAATCCATCCTCCCGATTGAATGTGAGATACCCTCCCTAAAACTAGCCGTCGAACTCCTCCCAAACACTTTGGTCGAAGAAGAACATCTGTTGTATCTCATGCGATTAGACAAAACTCATCGCGACGTCACCCTAGTCATAGAAACCCAGAAGAAACACATCAAAACCCAATACAACAAACATGTCAAGCCTCACGTTTTCTCTGAAGGTGATCTGGTTCTCCTTTACGAACAAGATCGAGACGTACTAGGGGCTGGAAAATTTGAAGCTATGTGGCAAGGTCCTTATATCGTTAGACGAGTTTTGGGGAAAGGAGCTTACGAGTTAGTATATTATGATAGAATCCCTTTGAGTGAACCCAGAAATGGGTTCTACTTAAAGAAGTACTATGCCTAAGATCACTTGTGCATGAGTACTTTTATTTTATTGTATCATACTTCTTGTGTGTTACTGTAGTATGCTTTTTCGTTATCTGGTCTCTGCCCTTATGTTACGTTGTGTTTGGTTTCAAGATGTTGGAGTCTTCGCTACCCCACATTGGATTCACTGATGGCACTAGCCGTAGTACTCAGAACCTTGCTTCTGCTGCTTGCGAAATTTATGCCCCTACAAACAAACTTATCACTCTACAAGGTGTGTTCCTCGGTCGTGCGACCAACAATATTGCAGAGTATAGCGTCGTTATCGAATTGTTGATTGATGGTATTTCTCTTGGTATCCGTCACTTGGTTGTATGACTCGATTCACAGCTAGTAGTACTACAGTTAAGTAATGTCTATGCTCTTCGAAGTCCTACTTTATTATGGGTATATTTACGAATTCGCCTCTTGGAACGTTATTTTGATTATGTTGAGCATCAACATATTCCTAGATGTCTAAATACATTAACTGATGCATTAGCTAACTATGTATTAGACAGACATTTGGGCCATTTATAAACCAATCACATCACATGTATCACACAACACAAGTTTCTATCCATGGACCAAAATCTCAAAAATGAAGCTCGTAGCTTCTACAAAATAGCATCATGGGGGATGCTCGCGATAACACATGACTTCCCAAGCCACCCTACGAAGAAGTTGACCAATAGACTCTGACACGCCCACAGTATGACGCTGATAACGTAGAGGGTTCTCTCCGATAGTCATGTATGGAATGTCATCAATCAACCCCTCCAAGTTTTTCTCCACTGCTTCATAGTCTTCAGAATCCCATCGCGTCACTGGAGCCGCCTCTCCTCATCGCTGAATAGGATATGTGCCTGGAGCTTGATATGGCCCCACATCCGTGTCATCAAAAAGAGATTTTTGATCATATCTTAGACAACATAAAAACATTTTATATGATAAAAATCACAAAAACATTTAAAAGAACAAAATGTGTACTTCTTACCTAAGTCACCTCACTGAGCATCCTCAGGTAGGGCCAATCTGGATCCCCTCGGAAGTCCAATCCGACATTGGCGTAGTCATCAACCATTAGCATCTATGGCCGCAAGCAGTCAAAGAATGAATCATTGTATTTGATGATAGGCCCAACTATGTATCGGGCCATGAGGCTGCACCACCTCAGCATCCTCAGATCTTTTGGGGCTGGTAAACCCCACTCAACCTATAATCTCAACAAGGGGACCCTCTCAAGAAATAAGGACACCAAAAGTGATCCATACCTGAACTACTTCAGGTCACCTTTCCTGCATTTTGTCAACTGCATCTTCATACTGCGGAGAACTACATCTAACTAGTTGAAGACTGGTGGCTCTGTGCACTCTATGGCATATTGGAAATAGCTCTAGAGATCCATGTGTGGAGATGCACTCTCATCCATGCATGCTAAGGTGAACAAGATGGTTCATAGGGTCAAATATTGGACCCCCTAGATAGCCACCTTGCCTTTGCTTCTTTCTGCCTCTGGAATGCAGTACTGGCGACAATACTCACTCATAGGGAGTCTGCCACCTCGGATACCGATCAAGCTAGCATGGTACCCACGCCGCGATAAATTTTTCATAAAGTAGATATCCTTGATATCAAGGGTCAAAGTGTGGACTCCCACATGAAACAACTGCTGGTCCACATCCCACATATGACCCAGGTACTCCAACAACCCGATTTGGGCTCTCATGCCCGGAATCCAAAATAATTTCAAGAGTCCATAGTCTCGAAGGGAAGTAATGGTACCCAAGTCATTCCTGGCAATAGCATCATCTTCCTCATGTTCTCTTTCTCGCCACTCCATCATTATGATAGTCAAATGCTTGCAAAAGAACCATAATAGAAGGGTCAGCAACTCATTTCAAACCTTGGCATGTTTTTTATTGAAACAAAATCAAAGAGAAATTTCATTTTTCGGCCCTTGCAGGTGCCCCTTTAAGACAGTGTGAGATTCTCGCAGGTGCCTTTGAGGCCACCTATGAGAATCATGCATTCTCGTAGATCCCATATGGCTAGCCTGCGAGAACGCCCGGGCGTAAATTTTTGGCCGTAAAACAAACTCAAACCTTGAAAATGACCAATGAAAACAAAAATTAAACCATGGAAAAGGTAGAAGATCAGGAGTTTACCTCGTTGACAGGGACAGTTTTCCAAATGGTCGCCTGTGTCTCCCATGATCGAGTGATGAAATTTGAGGTAAAATGAGGTTTTTTGGGCAAAGTTCTTGGAAAAATCACAATGAATATGGTAAAAGCCCTTTTACCCACATTTATTTACTTTTTACCATTTTTGTTGATCTTTATATTGTTTTATTCATCGAACCTAATACCTACTAGCTCTATGAGTGTGAATTTTTGCAGATATAACAACTTTGAAGTCCACACGAAAGAGTACAGATGTTTTTTCTTTTTTTTTTTCGTCGCATGTACGATCGCTTTTTATAGCTTTTAGAAAAACTTTGAGCTCAGTCTTCGTTTGTTCTCGCTCTCGAAAATACATGAGAACACAAATGAGTATACTTTTTTCTTCTTTTCATACTCGTCATGGTAACACAAAACTGACAAACCCAAAGGAGTATCCTTTAATCTCTTTTCACACTCCATAAAACCAAAAAGATTGCCAAGCGACCTTGTTCTGTTCACGCTTGTAAAAGTATCTGAAAAAAACATTCGATGGGTGATAGTTTATCACTTTTTTGGTCCTGTCAAACCATTTTATGAAAAAGGAACTGAGAGATTTCTCTTTAAGTGTTTTTCAGACTCTCAAAACATGAAAAACACTCGAGTTTTCTACCTTTGGACTCGTTAAACAAACATCGAAAGACCCATAATGGGACCGAGCCACTCCTTCCTAGGGTTCGTTAAACATACTCCGAGGGACTCATCCAAAGAATGAGATTACATCGACAAGCATATGTTATCCTCCTCAAGCTTGCGTAAAAATAAAGAGGTACTCACCAGAAATGGTGGGGGGGAAATTTGGGAAAGGGATGTGTTTTCGTATTCATATTATTGGTAGTAAGTGTCGCTCTTGAACATGAAACCCCCTATTAATTATTTGAAGCTGGTTTGGGAAATCCATTTGTCTCTCATTCGACTTTCTACAAGGTCATATCATGAGTCATCTCTGAGTCAGTTCTACCAAATCCTTGGTCGTGTCATTCATATGTTCAAGAAAATTTCATCCAAACCTGCTATTGAGTCGGCCATCTGCAGTTGTCCATTATCACCATGTCAACCTTCCCTATGTCCAATTCAACCTATATCATGCTCTGTTTCACCTTCAAAATATGTTACTCATTTCATGTCATTGATGGGGGATACATCAAGGGCCTCCTGTGACAATTTTTGTTCTGTCGACTCCAGCTCATTATTCGGAAACAAGACTTATAAATTATTTGGTACCTTGGAACTTGCATGCCTCAATGATAGGTTTCCTTACTTTTGATAGTGGGTTTTCATCATTTACCTCTGATCGAGAGATTCCATCGAATGTTCAACCTCAACTCATTTATTCACATTTGGTGGATTGTACTAGTGTACCTTGGGAGTCATTGACATTAATGGTGATTTCCCTCGCACTTGTTAATGATTTCATCAATGACCGGTAATCAAGTGGTTTCTACCATGTTCGACTTCGGCACATGTAATCACATGGTTAGATTCATACTTTCAGGTGATGGGATTGAAGACCCTGGGTTTTATCTTTTTGATTCAGGCTACGATGGAGTATGTATGATTTGCATCGACACATAGATCCACTTTGTATGTCACATGGCTATGTCATCCTAATTTGAGTCTTCTCGCATAGATCCATAGTGTATTCCTGGTGGCTATGTAGTATTTTTGATGGCATGGATCCACGGTGTATGATTGGTGGCCATGACCTATGTTCATGATGTTATCCATCTATGATCTGAGTATGGGAATGCCTACCTCAGAACTGGTATTATATTCTGCAGATGCTTGGTTGTTGGCAGGTTTCCGATTATGTGCACTCCTGGTTTCTGACACACACATGTAGTTTACAAAGTATTTTGGCTGTCATAGATTTGGCCTCGTACTTTGGGGGGAATTCTGTTACATGTGATTTTGGTCACCCTGGTGATGTCTTAACAATGGTGTATTCAAGCTCCCACCAAGGACTTTTTCTTGAGAAAAGTGTCCCTTGTCTCCTTCCAAAAATATATTTTTAAAGTGAGTTTACAGGCTACCTATGGCCTAGGGTGAGAGAATCCATCATTCTCTTAGGCCACCTACACTTAGGGTGCGAACTTCTCATAGTTTTCTCCATATACAGGGTGCGAACCTGTTTTTAATCTTGGAAAGGAAAAGAGGTCTCGAGGGTTCTAGAAGGGAATCTTCTAGAAAATGAGTTGTCATTCGTGTGGTTATCATTTTACTGACTTCTCAAATTTGATGGGATCATCCTCATCCATTTAACCATCTCTTCTTCTCCTATATATTGAAGGGTTTCTCATGGAAAATGTTAAGCAAGATTAATTGAAGAATTGGTGAAAGAATTGTGTGAAGAACCCTGCTTGGATAGAAGCTTGGAGACTCTAGTTGGTCTATCAAGAGGAATTGGATATTCTTCATGCAAGTAACGAACAAATGTGTGTGTTGGAACCAAGGGTCACTGAAAGGAAGATTGCAACATCAAGTTGACCAGGTTGTATCTTCTACTTTCAATTAATAAGATACAACGGCATGTCCCTTTCCCATAAAGTCATTCTTACTTTATTGTGTAATTCCTTGATCATATGCATAAGTTGACATTGAATATACTTTGTTATATTCACTTTGGTTGGTTTGTATTGTATGGGACTTGACTTCACGAGAGAATCAAAGTGAAGTGGGAACAACAGAGACTTAAGGAAATGATATAAAGGTCTGTCACTTATTCCTTCCTACTAGTAGATTCAATGATTACAACTTAGGGGAAGAGTCGTGTCCTGTCCTATTTTGTTCTAGATCTAGGTGGGTCTAGGGAGATCTGTTAGTGTCAGCACCTACCGATTAGTCTGATAATAGTTACTATCAGTGTTACCTTTCCCGAATCCTTGTTGCCTCAAGTAATTGTCAAGTTTGGAATACCAAGCCCTTGGTGCTTGCTTTAGCCCATACAATGCCTTTTTCAACCTGTAAACATACTGTTCTGCTTCTTGTACCTGAAAACCCTATGGTTGTTCCATATATACTTATTCCTCTAAATCACCATTCAAAAATGCAGACTTTACATCCATTTGATAAACTTTAATGTGTTTAGAACTGGCATAAGCTAGAATCAGTCTAATGGATTCCATTCTTGCAACATGAGCAAACGTTTCTCCATAATCTATTCCTTCTACCTGTGCATACCCTTTACAAACTAATCTAGCCTTATTTCTAGTTATTTTACCTTCTTCATCCATCTTATTTCTGAAAACCCATTTAGCCCCTATGACATTCTTATTCAAAGGTCTAGGAACCAATTCCCATGTCTTATTCTTTTCTATTTGACTAAGTTCTTCATTCATTACTTTCATCCAATATTCATATTTAATTGCTTATTCAACACTTTTGGGTTCAATCAGAGAAAGTAAAGACACCTGTTCATGAATTGAGGTGGATTATTTCCTTCTGCTTCTTGTTTCAACTCCTGCATTTAAGTCACCACATATTTGTTCTTCAGGATGATTTTTCTGTATTCTCTTGTTTGGAGTCTTTGATGGAGTCATGCTTTTGGATGGAGTTGTTCCCTTTATTAAAGTATGAATTAATTGTTACCTGTCAGCAGCCTTAGTTTCTTCTGTTTCACTAACTTCTTCATCCATCTTATGTTTGTCATATATATCATGTATTTGTTGATCCTTTTGTTTAGATTTAGTCTTCAAAAATGAGGACTCATCAAACCTTACATCTATAGATTCAACAATCTTTCTTAATATGAAATTATATAATTTATAAGCCTTTCTTGAACATGAATATCCAACCAATATGCCTTCATCAGTTCTTGAGTCTAATTTTCCCAGACTTTTATCAATTCTTTTAATGTAACACTTAATCCCAAAAATTCTAAAATGTTTTATGTTTGCTGGTCTTCCTTTCCATAATTGATAGGGTGTCTTATCATTATTATTTCTTAGCAAACTTCTATTCATGATGTGTACAACAGTGTGAACATCTTGAGGCCAAAACATGTCATTCAATCTAGACTCATTTAACATTGTTCTTTCCATTTCCATAATAGTTCTATTTTTTCTTTCAACAACACCATTTTGCTGAGGTGTTTCTGTAACAGAGAAATGTATATTAATTCCATTTTTAACAAAGTAATTGTTAAATTATTTTGATACAAACTCTCCTCCATTGTCTGACCTTAAACAATTAATCTTCATATCAATTTCATTTTCAGTCAATTCTTTGAAAACTTGAAAACAGTTAAAAGTTTTAGACTTCTTTTTCAATAAGAACAACCAAGTCATTCGAGTAAAATCATCCACAAATAACATAAAGTATCTTTCACCATTTAGACCTATTGTCCTCATAGGTCCACATACATCAACATGCATTATTTCCAAAGGTTTTGTTGTAGAATATTCCTTTATTTTAAACTTGACTCTAGTTTGTTTACCATGTTGACATTGTTTACACATAGAGTTGGAAATATTCTTTATGACAGGTAAGTTCCTTATTTCCTCTTTTTTATTTAACTGAATCAAATTGTCAAAGTTAATATGTCCAAGTCTTTTATGCCATAACCAACTTTCATCTTCATGTCCAAGATAACAATTTTCATCCTTCTCATCTAAAATGCATATGATATTTGATGTCCTTGTAGTTGTTCCAACTAACTGATTTGTTTTAACATCCCTGATTTGACATTGTTTAGTATCAAATATCATAAGATGCCCTTTATCACATGTTTGACTTACACTCAACAAGTTATGTTCCATATTTTCAACCAGTAAAACATTTTCAGCCATTATGTCTTTGTTCAAACAAACATAGCCTCTTCCAACTATTCGAGCTGATTGGTCATTACCAAATGTGAATGAGCCTTTTTTTCTTTCAGCTAAAGAATCAAAGATTTATTTTCTACCTGTAATATGTTTTGATCATCCACTGTCCACACACCACTTAACTTTATGATCAGCTTGTAAAACAAGTTTGCACTTTTCAATTTCTAAATGATCATTCTTCCTTTTCCAATAACTAGTTTTCTAATTTGTATATTGGTTTATAACAGATTTTTGGAAATTTGTTGGACAGTTTCTTGAAATATGTCCAAAGTTATTACACCTATAGAATTCAACTTCAAATTTTAAAGCATCAAATCTGTTATGTGAGTTGTTCACATTGTTCATAATAGATTTATCATGTCTTCTTTCATATTCAAATCTAGATATGCCATGACTATTATGTTCACTTATGTTTCTTAAAAAAATGTTACAGAAAGTTGCTTTGTGTCCATACTTATAACAGAAGAAACAATAGCCTTGAAACCTGTTTTGATGTCTGCCATAACTTCTTCTATGCACTATTGAAGCCTGATTCTTTTCTTGCCTTTCTGATTCAACATTCTTGCTAGTAATTTTCTCATGATTATCCTCTGTGCCTGCTTTCTCAACACTTGAACTAGAGAATCCATTAGTTACTGCAGATTTATAACCAATTCCAGTCTTATCATATGCTGATCTCTGACTACAAATAATTTGATTGAACACTTGTGAACTATGATTCATGCTATTTTCTTGTACTTTCTTTCTTAATGAGACTACTTCAATTTTTAAACCTTCATTTTCTTTATCGTTTTCTGCAACCATTTTAGTTAGAGCTTCTTCAGTCACTCTAGCCTCTTCTATTTTAATATTTAAGTCAACTAACATGATTTCAGTACTCTCAATCAAACCATTTGATTTCTGTAATTCAAATTCTAGTTTATCAATTTCTCTTTTGAATTGTTTACACTCTCTTCTTACTTTCTTTAGTTCAGACAAAGCACTTAAAAGTTCATCTTCCAGGTCAACTTCACCTTCTTCTTATTCATCTATGAGTTCATCATTCTGATTTTCCATAGCCATAAAAGGTCTTATATCTGAAATTTCATCACTTTCATCTATATTTGAGGAATCACTATTATTTTTGATGAATATACTTTTCTTTTTATAAGAATTTCTTTGAAATGGATTCTTATACATTTTCTTATATTCTTTGGTTTTGATGTTACTTTCTTATTCTTCATCAGAATGTTTATTTAAAGGACACTTAGAAACAAAATGCCCTATTCTACCACAATCAAAGCACTTGAGAGGAAGTTTACCTTTGTACTTTCCAATACCTCTTTTTAGATTTTTGACAAAGTTAGCTTCTTCCATGTCTTCTTTTGAATCTTCATGATTACTGGTTTCTGTTTCAACCTTTTTCTTGTCCTTCTTTGATGCCATGAAAGATGCTTCCTTATTGGAAGGATTCTCATTAGATGTCCTCATCTCATATGTTGTTAGTATTCCTTGCAACTCATCCATTAATAAAGTAGCAATATCGGTTCTTTCTTCTAAAGAAGATATTTTGGGATCAAATCTTGTGGGTAAAGATCTAAGCACTTTTTGCACAATAATATCATTTCCAACTGTTTCTCCTAAACCTCTCATAGTATTGACTACTTCGTCAATACGTAAGAAATATGTAGCTATATCTTCAGATTCTTCCATCTTTAAACTTTCAAATTGAATTCTGTATGATTGTAATTTCACATTATTTACCTTAGTATCTCCTTCATATACCTTCTTCAGTTTCTCCCATAACTCTTTTACTGACTCACAATGCATTACTTTAACAAATTATGAACCTGCCAATCCTCCAAGTATTGCATACATAGCTTTGGAATTATTCTCATAGATTCTCTTCCCTACAGCGTCTGTTGGAACTGTTGCTGGAGTCTTATATTCATTCAACACATCTTGCCAAACATCTACTCCTTGAGACTGCAAAAACAACTTCATCCTGATACTCCAAAAAGCATAATTATGTCCATCAAATAGAGGTAATCCATGTTTAGTAAAATCAAATTTCTTATCCATTATTAAGGATCAAACTTCTAGTGATTAAACTGAATCTTGAAGTAACCTGCTTTGGTACCAATTGTTGAACAGGATAAGTCAACTGAGAGGGGGTGTTATCACTCCAGGAAACTCTCCTAGGTTGTAAGTCGGAGAGGCCTGGTAACTAACTCTTTTTGGGAAATGTTTTCGAAATAATTGATGTGGTTTTTGGATCAAGATGAATATCTAGGGACTAGACTGTGTTTTCAAGACTGTCTAGAAATATAAAATCTCACAAGGCCTTCTAGTAATGCAGTCAGACAAGGTTTGATTAAAAGGTAGAGAAGATAACTATTGAACCAGACTATACTCATATAAAACAAGCACAATGGGTTTAATAACTAAGGAAATAAC
>ML798959.1:370419-383975 GCA_009831015.1 Picea engelmannii
GAGCTTGAGGCAAGTCACAATAAACATTTGAAGAGACATGAGATTTGCAGTTTTAGTTCAAGCATTGTCAAAGAGTCAAATTAGATTAAAAAGAGATTGTTGGCACAGGGGCAGACCGAGGGTTCAAATCTTACAACGCACCAAAAAGACCTAACTACTGGCTCTTTCAGAAACACCTGGAAAGTAGATGCAGTCTCAACCGAAGTAGCAATAGGGGTTGCAAGACACCTGTGTCTACAACCAGAGGAAATGAAAATAGGATCCAAGACAACGACACACATAAATCTAGTTATTCTTTATCTCGCTTAAGCCTACTTTGCAAGTTATATCTCTGATCTAACACAATAATACAGTAATAGTATATCGGATGGAAAATAACATAGCATAAATAAAAAATAACAACAAGATATATGTGGTTCACCCTCTTCCTAGGACTACGCCCACAAAACTGTGTTTCTTGATATATTAAATGGAAACATACAATTCTATCTGCGCACTTAGCTTGCATTTCTCTCTCTCTCCTTCTCTCTTTCTCCCCTCCCTGCACACTGAGCTGTAGGGATGATCTTCACACCTAGTTGAATATCCAGAATACAAGAATTCTCTCACAATACAATGCTTCTCTTACACAACAACAATAATAACAATCCTCAACCTTAAGCATGATCAACCCTCTCGACTCTTTTTGGTCTTTATTTATACATTACATTGATTCTCAAACAACCTTAGACTGAGGCCAAGGTGTCAAAACCCTAAATACCAAAACCCTAGGTGTCAAAACCCTAGGTCCCACATAACCCGTATCTTAAGGGCTTCGCCAACCTGTTCTTCCTTCTTTTCCGTGCGGTATTCCAAGCATCTGTTGGTGGAATTTTCCACTTGCTGAGTTGTCCACGATACATATTCTTTGTTGATCTGTCTTCCTTGATCTTCTCTTTCAGCAAATAGCTTTCCCTTATTTTGCTCCTTCTTTTTTGCTTCTTTGACCACTTCGACCCATTCTCAACTAATGTGCCTTTCTCGCAGTTCGTGCTTTTCTCCTCTTCGTTAATCTTTGCTTCCTTCCATAACCAAGGGCCAATAGGCCCCCAACACTCACATGTGACTTGTTCCGAGTTAGTGCAAGATTAAACCTTTTGTTTTACTTCAACTGCAGACTAAGTGGGGCATCTTGTGCTTTCTACTCTATCCCTCCCCATTGTGTGTAGACTGTCTTTTTTGTGTTTGGTACCCATTTCCAACTGCACCTGGTACCTAGAAATGTCTTCCTCTTCTTTTACATAGAGTTGCGAGGTAGCTGGTTGTCATAATACAATTTCAACTGGGTCTCATTTACTAAACCTTCCTTCCATTCTCCATTCAAGGTTTTCAACTGTGCAACTCCTCCTTCTTTAACATAGGCAACCCCATATGGCCCAAGCCAATGTGTCCTGAACTTCCCTATATGCTTCATGAACTTGTTGTCATATAACAATACCAGATTTCCTTGCTTAAATGATTTCTTCTTGATATGTCTATCATGGTAAGCCTTTTCTCGTTCCTTCTATACCTGCCGATTAAATCTTGCAATAAATCCATCTTCCTCTAGTTCCACCAACTGCACAAGCCTGTCTTGCACAATGCTTGTGTCATCCACACCTATAAATGTTGCAATTCTTAAGCTAGGAACCAAATATTCCATAGGTACCACTGCTTCCAGGACATAAACTAACTTAAATGGAGTCTGCATTGTCATATTTTTTCAAGTGGTTAGATAAGCCCATAACACTGCTAGCACTCTCAAGTCCCAATCATCTCACACTACAAATATTCATCAACGTTGTCTCCAATATCTTATTGAAATCTTTGACTGTACCATTCGCTTGCGGGTGGTATGGAGTGCTCTTCTGATGATGAACTTCAGATTCCTGAGTCAAGGATTCAATAGTTTTTTTGATGAAGTGTGTGCCTTGATCACACATGAGGGTCTTTTGGAATCCAAATATGGTTATGATATCATCAAATATGAATCACGCAGTTGTAGTTGCACTATATCCCTTAAATTATCTTGCTTCTGCCCATCTGGTCAAATACTCTGTCATAGTGATGATGTATCGAGCTCCTGTGCACTTTCCTGGTGGGTTGATAGGTCCCACAAAATCAATGGCCCATTTCTTGAATGACTATAAATTTAGCTGAGGTGATAAAGGCATCTCATCTCTTCTGGAAGGTTTCCCAACTCTTTGACATACATTGCAGGCTCTGTAGTATTCCTTAACATCTTTGTGTAAGGTGGGCCACTAGAGGCATCTCTAAGAACCTTTTTCGTTGTTTCTTTCCCTGCATAATATCCTCCTACAATGCCTTCATGTGATTCTTCCATAATGAGTGGTCTTTCTGCCTCAATAACACATCTCCTCAAAATTGCATATGGTCCCATATTATATAACTATCCAACTATAAGTGAAAAATCTGCAGCATGAACTACCAGTTGTTTCTTCTGAATAATTGTATACTCATGGGGTGCCATTCCTGTAGACAGGAACTAGACTATCTAGACGAAGTGATCATCAACTTTTATGATGGCTAGAAATTGTGCATCTGGTAGTGTATCCTCCAAATTGGTAGGTTCCTCTCCATGTTCTAACCTAGACAAGTGGTTAGGTCCCTTGTTCGTTCTCCCTGGCTTGATCGCAATATCAAAATCATATTCCTGGAATAACAATACCACCTGCATATTATTCCCCCCAAAATTGTCTTTTTGACTAAGTATTTCAACGTAGAGTGATCAATGAACATCTTAAAATGTCCTCCCAACAAGTAGTGTCAAAATGTCTAAAACACATACACCATATATAAACCTTCTCTTTCAATGGTAGTGTAATTTATCTCAGTTGTAGAGAGATTCCTGCTAGCAAAGGCTAGAGGTTGGTCAATATCTCCTGCTCTTGGTTGTTCTAACACTACTCCTAATGCAATAGATGAATCATCGACATGGACATGGAATTCCTTACTCCAATCTGGGAAAACCATAATAGGTGTAGTGACCATTTTCTTCTTTAGTGTGTCGAAGATTTGTTGGCATTCCTTTGACCATTGAAACTAATGATATTTCTTTAGAATATTTTCCATGGGTGTTGTAATCTGTGCATATCCATTGATAAAATTTCTATAGTATCCAATATATCCCAACGTAGTGAACAACTATCTAAATGAAGTAGGGGGAGGTAGATCAACAATGATGGAAATCTTGGAAGGATCTACCAACAACCCCCACTTACATACAATGTGTCCCAATAATACTCCAAAAGGTGAAAGGAAGATGAAACTATTTAGGTTCAGGGAAATCTGACATTGCCTGCACTTATCCAACATTAGTCTCAAACATTCAATATGATTTTTCAATAAGATAAAAATAGTCCAATCATCAAAATATACGTCCAAACATTTATGCAAAAATTCCTTGAATTCTTTGACCACCAGCCTGGAAAAGATGGATGGTGCATTCTTCAATCCGAAAGGCATTACAATGTAATATAAAGAACCCCATTTTTTTGCAAATGTGGTTTTATTTTTGTCTTCCTTAGCAATATTGATCTGGTGATAACCTGAAAATCCATCTGTGAAGGAGTAAATTTCCTGTCTCCTACATTATCTAGCACTTCATCAGTAAATGGTGTAGGGAATGGATCATGTAAACATGCATCATTCAATTTCCTTAAATATACACAGATTCTGATTTCTCTTGTCTTTTTATATTGGACCACCATAGGGATGATCCATTCAGATTCTTCAACAGGTTCTATGATTCCTGCTTCCAACATTTTGTCTAATTAAATCCTAACTTTCTTCTTATACTTGGGATTCAGTCTGTAGGGTCTCTGCTTGACTGGTCTTGCATCTGGTGTCAAAGGGATCTTCATTTCTCCCATGGGCCCTTTAATTCCCTTCATGTCTGTGAGCTTGGTTGGAAGCAAGTCCTGATATTCATGCAATAATTCTATAATATTATCAATAGTGGCATCATCCCAATAGTCTCTAATGTTGGCCAACTTAGGTGCTTGCTCGGTTCCAATATTAACTTTCTTGATTTTAAGAGGCTGTCTAATGAAGGGTAGTTGTTATCAGATAAATTGGTATATGCGGACATTAACAGATCTCCCTAGATCCACCTAGATCTCGAACAAAATAGGACAGGACATGACACATGCCCTAAGTTACAATCATTGAATTTGTCATTAAAGAATGAATAAGTGACATACCTTTAGATATCGCTTCCTTATTTCTTTTTTGTCCCTGCTTCTCTTTTGAAGCCTTATGATATCAGATCTACAACGACACAAATCGAGCAAGGTGAAAGCAACAATAATACATTCAATGAAGACTTAAACATGTGATCAAGGAGTCATGTAATAAAATAAGAGTGATTTTATGGGAAAGGGACATGCCACTGTATTATCTTAAATGAGGGTAGATGATACGATCAGATTGCCTTGATGTCACAAGATTCCTTTCGGTGGTCCTTTGTTTCAACACACACACTTGCTCCACGCTTGCATGAAGAAGATCCACTATGGATTGATAGAAAAATGGAGGCCTCAAGCATCAATTCAAATAGGATTCCTCACATTCTTTCATCAATTCTTTCATCAATTCTCTATTCAATCTTGCTTAACCTCTTCCTTGAGAAACCTTTCATTATATAGGAGAAGGAGAGATGGTTAAAGGGATGAGGATGATCCCACTAAATCTAAGAAGTTAGTAGGATGCCAACCATGCGAATGCCAACTCATTTTATATAAGATCCTCTTCTAGAACCTTTGTAGCCTCTTCTCCCTTTTTAGCTTTGAATCAGGTCCGCACCCTACTTATAAAGAAAGCTGTGAACATATCACACTCCAAGTATAGAGTAGCCTGCAAGAATCAGGGTTTCTCGCACCCTATAATACATGTAGCCTGCGAACTCATCTTAAAAATATGTTTTGTAGAAGAAGACAACTGTCACTTTTCTTAGGCAAAAGGTCCTTATGGCAGAATAAACACATAACTGTAGAAACATCACCATAGTGACCAAAACAATGTGTAACATAATTCCCCCCAAAGTATGAGGCTGGAACTTGTGACTGCCGAAGTACTTTTTAAAATGCGTGTGTGTGTCAGAAACAAGGATTGCACCTAGTCAAAAACCTGCAAACAATCAAGCATCTACAGAATATAATACCAGTTCTGAGGTAGGTGTTATAACCCTAAATTGCACCACACATGCTTACCTGGCATCAGGCCAACTCATATCCCTTCCTTGCCAAAACTATGCTAAACAAACTCTTGAAAATCCTCTTGAGTCAAGGCCCATGCTCCCTAACCCATTACTGCATGTGTGTACACGCTGGCAGGCCCACTACAGCCCGCGTGTACCTAACAAAACACAAAAATAGGAAAGTTGCCGATGGGACAAAAATCTACGGGTCAGTTAACTGAAACTCCCAGCCATGCATGGTCGAGAGTTCGTCCAAAACCTTAGCTCCTTCTAGCCTATAAAAGAAGGGGTAGGGGTACCGTTTGGAGGGGGAAGAATATAGCGAAGAAACTCTGCCCATTTGCTAAATCCATTGTCCCAACCCTTTAGCCTTTCCTCAAGACAAATGAGAATTAACACAAAGCAGTCGGAGGACAAAAGAAGAGGAGGAGCCCAGGATCAAAATCAAGGAGCGGTGGTCGGTCTCGACTTTGATTGTAAGTTGATTCATTTTGAAGATAATAAAATAATACTTTTCCCGTCCCAATGCATGAGTTATCTATGATTTGTTTAATTTATGCTTAATTTCTAACCCTCAAGTAGAAAAGTAGCATGCATGCATAGTGGTTTGTCTTGATTGCAGGATTATCTTTGGAAGGAGCAGCGCAAGAAAACGGGCAAAGCGCAACGAAGGATCTACACCAAACATCAGTAAAAAGGTTAGTAGTTCCTTTCCATGCATGTATTGTGAAAGAGGGGTTTAAGTTTTGGGTGGTAGGTTAAAAAGTCATTTCTTTATGGTCAAAATATGCATGCAAGTCTGACCCTAGTTTGCTAGTTCGTAGGGTATTTTCCCAACAACAGAATTGGCGACCGTACTAGGGAAAGATACTCTTTAGGGTTTCCAGACTTAGTTGAGTTTTTGGGTAGTGTAACAGATTAGATTTTCTGTTTCTTTTCCTGTCTTTTTCTGTAAGGCCTGAGCTAGCAGGGAGCCTGGTTATTTATACCAGTTTTCCCTGACTGTTTCTTGACGACAATTTTCGGGACACACAGAGGTACACGTGGCCTGCAGAAGGCCTGCACGCGTGTACCTGCGCCCTAATCTCTTACATCCCACGTGTGAACGCTAGCTGTAGAGGTTTTAGTAGCATGTAGGATTTTAGAGAGCTTGAGAGGCAGTCCTCCTCTTCCCTGTCAGAATTATACATTCTCAGGGGGTTTTCTGGATCCTGTCTGAGTCTTGCTGGTTCACAGTCTTGTCTCAGTTTGTCTTGTTGTGTTTTGTTATTCCTTGCAATTATTTTTATTTTCTGTTAGAAGAAGCATCCAAGCCTTCAAGAGACCCTGGTTATCAATACCAGAGGCCTCTTCCTGTTTTGGGATACCTGTGTTTATTTTTGTCTTAGAGTTTATACATACACGCGGCCTGTACAAGGTCAGCCCGTGTGTACACGCGTTCTGTTTTAGCTCAGCACGCGTTCGCACGTGTACTGTTTCAGTGACAGTAGCGTGTTTGACAGGCTTCTTTTCAATCAGGGTGGGGTAGTCATCCCCTCTTGTGGTGAGAAGTGTTCCTCTCAGGTGTTTGAGTCTAGGGTTGAACAGTCAGTAGGTTAGGGCCTCTTACCCTTTGCCTGCTTTTTCTTAGTTGATAATTGATAGAAAAGATAAAAAATAAATAAAAAAATTATGGTTTTTAGACAAGCGTAAGAGTCTGTGCTTTCTTGATTGCCATTGTGCGTCTTTGCTCTGATTCTTTGCGATCTGCACTTTAAGCCAGAATTTTTTTTTTCTTGGTTTTAGGCTTGTCAGTATTTTCCCTTTGTTGCTTCATTAGCACGTAAATAAAAAAAAAAAAAAGAAAAAAAAAATCTTTTCATTTTCTTCTTTGTTTGAAGATTGTGTTTCTGCATCAATAGCTAGGGAGAAGTCTTTTTGTTCATAAGTTTTTGCAGTGCATTTAGAGCATAAGTAGCTCATAGTCAAGCGAAATTCCTTTATGTTTGCTACATGAAATCTTAGAAAAATTGAAAAGAAAAAGAAGTCTTTCTTTGTGAAAAGTTGTTGATTTTTGCATTTAGTATAAGTCTTTTGTTTCCAGCTTTTTTCATTCGTTTTTGCTTTGAGTCTTTACACATCATCAGTTTCACCTTCATACCCCGTGACGTAAAAATCCCATAAAAGAAACGCTAATTTAAAATCTATTAGACTTTTTGTTTGTAGGGTTCATACACTAGTTCAGGACTAGGGCCTTGGATTAGGTTGGAGAGGAAACTCTCCAAGGCCACTCAAAACCAAACATTGGAGTCCGTGATAGGGAGTGTAGGAGTCCAGTTTCGTGGAAGTTATCCGAGACCCCCCTCTAACACAGGGGTTAAACACAAGGTCGTGTGTGTTAGCGATATTTCTTGTAAGGGGGTTAGAATGTAAAAGAATGGGTTAAAACCCACTTGTCCTAAGTTTTGGGCGCGAATGCGTCTGTGTTAAACGAAAACAAATTCTGGACGGCTGGGATTTGCGTGCCTGGATCAACGGCGCACAGCGAATTCCGAACCCCCCCCCTCCTTTCTACCTTTAAGTAGGGGGGGGTCCGAAATCTGTAATAAAAAATAGGTGGATCTGGACGGTAGGCGTCAGCACTCTCGGATCGACGGTGCATGTTGGATTCTGGACCCCCCTCGCCTTTCTACCTTTAAGCAGAGCGGGGGGTCCCAGAATCGTGGGCGGAGCTCTCCGACGGCCACGATCGAGGAGCCCGGATCAAAGGCTCATGGACGACCTCATCCCTCTCAGCTACCCTACCTTTAACCTACGTGGGCCCTCCTCCCATCATGTCATCTTCCTTTCCACCTCTCTCCTGCTGCCGCGCGTCATCCATCCACCTCCCCGCTTTGGTCCGCGTGGTCCTCCCTCCTTCTCGTCATCCACTCGTTGCTGGCCACATACCCCGCTCCTTTCCACATCGGCCCCTCACCCAAAAGGAGAGTTCATTATCTCCCGTTTCCCCCCCTTCCTCCTGAGGTCTTTCGCCATGAACCATCCTCTATCATCCGCCGCACACCTTGCCACTTCTTCCACACCCTCACAGTTTCGGCCCCATCACTCCATTCCCGTGCCCCACCTTTCGTGCTGGCCTCCATGCATATCCTTTGAGCCAGTCAATTATTCTAGGTGACGGCGGGTGAGGTCCTCCATGTCCTGAAGCGCTGAGTTGGCCAGATCATCGTCAATCCCAAGAAAGCAGTTATTGAAGCGGTTGGTGGTGGTTAGACATCGTCTCCACCATAATGGGAAAGAACGGCCATGAATTAAAGGCACGTCGATTCACCGTTGGAACTGTCAAAGAATTAGATTGCGTCTGACTTAAGTTGCATGACCCTTCAGAAGGCTGACTGTCAGAAGCCATGCAGACGCAAAGCTTTCAATGCATTGTCTTGGTTCCGCTGCTGTTGATTGTTTTGAGTATATGTAGGCATTTTCGCCATTTTTGTATCTATCGATGGTAGAGCTAAGCTCCCGACTGTAAAGTTTCAGCAAATACTCTGGTTTCCTTAGTATGCCTTTGTGTTTGAGACTTCTTGGTTTATGACAAACAATTTTCTTTTTCCATCTATATTTCATCTCATGCCAGAGAGTCCACAGTCGAAGGATTCGCGTGGATTGAACAATCTTGTTATGATAAAGGATTTGTTGTGACATTGTTGTGCCCTCTGTTTTTCTGTGTTTGGATGTAAAAGGATTTTGCGTTTCAATGCTTTTTTATCCAGTCTGTTACAAACCAGATGTTTGTGGTAGACCTTCGCACTCTTCTAATGCTAGTCTCCCCCCTACTCACCCTTTACTACGACTCACTGTTTGAAGTTTATCAAGACCTCATTCATCCATGCATGCCTGGTCTAGCTGCTGAGCTGAGACGATATCATTCTGAGTTTTCCTCCATTTGATCACCCCTTTTAAACAAACCGTGACATTAAACTGATGGGCGTTGGGCTCTGCTCCTGCAAGCAATCCAAGAGTCACTTCCGTCGCCAACATTTATGGCGCCGTTGCCGGGGACAAAGTTGAATATTTTCCCCGGATTTGAATGACAAAGATCAACTGATTCTAAAGGTGCATTAGATATCAGAACTTGAAGATTGCTACTGTGCACCTGGCGACTCCATTGTGACGACTCCGTTGGGGAGAACCTGCTCTATCAACTGTGGCTTCGAGGGGCAGACGCACGAGGTCTAATCCACACTTGCCTCTAGCGACACCTGAAGCTGACTCAGAAGCAGCGCACAGAAAGGGAAAGAGCTCTGTTAAAGAAGTTTCCATCACCGAAACAAGTATTTCCCCACCTCCTTCTGTAAAGACCCCAATTTTTTCCTCTCAGCTTCCTAGTCACCCTCCCTCTGAGGTTTCTCATTTTCTGAATTTCGGGAGTGTTCCTGCGGAATTTTCTCCTCCTGGTCTAGTGTTAGAGGGAGAGATCCTTGTCACTCCCCCTTCCCTGGAAGCTGTGCCTTCACACCAACATTTTTCAGAAGGTTTCACTACCCCTCTTTTTATTACTACTGTTGCACAGAGAGAAGCAACTGCGTATTCTGGTCCATTAGACTTCTCTCTGTTTTCTCCCTCATCTCCCGTCAGAACCTTTTTCCCGACATCTCTCGGTCACACTCCTTCTCTTCCTAGTTCTCCTCCACCTAATATCCCTATGGCTGGTGTTAATCCCCCTCCGACCAGAATGGATGCCATAGTCGCTGCTAGATATGCTCCCTTAATCCTACCTCATCCTATGAATCCTCTCCCTGCTGGAGACTACTTGAAGTACATGCCCAAGTTCACCGGGGAAGGAGACATAACTGCAGAAGAGAACCTGGATGCTTTCTATAGTTATGCAGACAATTTGAACATTGAAAATGAAGATGTCTGGATGAGGGTCTTTGTTCAGAGATTGGATGGTGAAGTTAGAAAATGGTTTAGGGGACTGGACCCTGGATCTATTGCTGGGATTGAAGCTCTGGATATTGTTTTCCAGAGGCAGTGGGGAGATAGAAAAGATTACATATATTACATGACTGAGTTTGGGTCTCTGAAAAAGAAGGAAGGAGAGTCGGTCTCTGACTTCTCCAAAAGATTCAATAAGATGTATAACAAGATTCCTGCAGAAGTAAAGCCCTCTGAAGCATCTGCTCAAATTTCCTATGCTGGTGCATTTGACCTTGACTTCTGTATTTTATTAAGAGAAAGAAGAGCCACCTATTTAGCTCAGATGCAAGATGCAGCTATAGAAGTGGAATCCAATATACTAGCAACTGACAGACTGAGGAACCAGGCCGATGCAAACAGAAGAAAGGGAAAATCAGAAGCCTCAACTTCTGGCCCATCACTGCCTCGCCCTCAAGCGAATGAACTGACCCAGGTAATGAGCTTTCTGAAAGAAGAGATGGAGATATTAAAGGTGGAAAGGAAACAAATGAACAAGGGCCGTCAAACCACCGAGAACAGAGGAGGTTTTAGAAGGCCAACTAATTTTACTCCTCTAGCTATGCACAGAGAGAAGGAGAGAGACAGAGACGACCAAATAATTCAGGCTCCCTTCCAGAACAACTTTGTGGTCGATGAACAAGAAAGAGAAGCAGACGATCCTGAGCCTAAAATGCACAGCTTAGAAGTCACTTCCCCTTTCCCTCATCTGACCCAATCAGCATATGAGGAGTCTCTCCTAAACAGTCAGCTAAATGAATTGAGCAAGGGAGACAAAGATAGTAGTGGCCGAGGCAAGTACAACCTGAGGTCCGACAAAAGGGTAGCAGTACCTGATGTTCCGAAGCAATCCTCCAGAGTAGAGCAGCCTACTAATGAAGCGGGATACAGTCACAGAGGTAAGAAAGCTCAACCTCTTTCTCCCATTGTCCATAATCATGTTCCTGAAATTAGAGAAATCCCAAATCCCATGTCTTATTTCAATTTCAAACATGAGATTCAAAAGATCAGGATCCCTGTGCCCCTCACTGAACTTATCAAACATGAGGAATTCAAAAAACGTTTCTTTGAGTTGTTGAAGTCCGAAGCCTCATACCCTCTCACAGATTCCATAAAACTCCAAGATGAAAGGCCTGCAGTTGTCTTAGGTCCCATGGTATAAGACATAGATGATTCATCCCCTCCCTTCTACACATCCTTGAACATACATGACAAAGTGCTTCATAATTTCCTTATGGATTCAGGGGCCATCCACAACCTCATGCCCAAAACTGTTATGGAAGAATCGGGACTAGAAGTCACCCGAGCCTATCATGACCTCTATTCTTTTGACTCTAGGAGGGTGAAATGTTTGGGAGTCATTAAGGACCTAGTAGTCTCCTTGTTTCAGCTACCCATGAAGAGTATGGTCATGGATATTGTGGTAGCTGATGTTCCCCCCAAGTTTGGCATGCTGTTGTCAAGATCTTGGATTAAAAGACTGGGGGGAACCCTGCAGATGGATCTCACATATGCCATTATTCCAGTCTTTGGAGGGGAACATAGGAGACTGTACAGAGAAGCCCAACTGGCCTACATAGTCAGCGATGAATCCAACCCAACCAATCATCCCATCTACGCTTTGGACATTGATTTAGGCTCCAGTTTACTACAGCTTACCAACACCCCTGAGGCTCCTTTGCAGATTAGAAAGCTCAGTCTTAATCAGGAGAACACCCCTCCTACCACCTCTGTTTGGAAGATGTTCTTTGATGGAGCTTATTCCAGTATAGGTGCAGGCGTCGGAGTGGTATTCAAATCCCCTTATCAAGAGACCATATCTCTGTCATACAAGATGGAATTTGAAGTCACCAACAATGTGGCAGAATATGAAGCCCTGGTTCTAGGATTAAGAGCTACGAAGGAGATGGGAATAAAGGAGATGGATGTGTTTGGAGATGCAGAACTGATTATCCAGCAGGTCAAAAGCGTTTATCAGACCAAGCACCCCCGTCTCAAGAATTACAGGAACGAGGTATGGGATCTGATTGATAGTTTCCTCTTGGCTTTCAACATCTATTTCATTCCAAGGGAAGAAAATGCTCCAACCGATTTCCTAGCCTTCTCAGCTAGTCTGCTCGAAGTTCCTGCGCTTCCCACTGCCGGGTCCGATGTAGAAATAAGATACAGACCCTCTGTACCAGACAATGTCAAACATTGGAAAGTGTTTGAAGATGATCCGGAGATCGATAAATTCCTCCAATCCATTGATGACTTTTCTGCATCACACATAGATGAGGATCCTGACGTGGAAGGTGACCACCACCCTGAGGTGTTTTTGAATAAAATGGCTAACCACCAGATTATTCAACTACCGAGCAATCACATACAAAGAGGTCTGATCCCATTAGAAAGATTGTTCGATGGAAATGATGTGGCAGTAAGGGGAAGAATCTCAGGTGATGATGCTGATACAACTGAGTGCAAAATAGGCACACCTGAGGAGGCCAAATTGGTCAAGCTGTCAAAACGTTTGACTGAGGAGCAGAGGGCCGAGTATACTAAGTTGTTAAGAGAGTTTGCTGATGTGTTTGCATGGACCTATGAAGATCTCAAGACGTATGACACATCAGTCATTGAGCACAAGATCCCACTGAAAGAAGAGGCCAGGCCATTCAAGCAGAAGCTGAGACAGATAAATCCCCTGCTGCTAACCGTCATGGAGAGGGAAGTGAAAAAGTTGTTGGATGCCCAGATTATTGTCCCCTTGAGATATTCTGACTGGGTAGCCAATTTGGTCCCAGTAAGAAAGAAAAGTGGCGAAATCAGACTCTGTGTTGATTTCAGAAACCTGAACAAAAGCTCAAGGAAGGATAATTACCCCCTACCGAACATGGAGCACATATTACAGAAGGTCACTGGTTCTTCCAGAATATCCATGATTGATGGTTTCTCTGGCTACAATCAGATATCAGTCATGCCTGAGGACAGGGAAAAAATAGCCTTCACCACCCCTTGGGGCACAGTCATGTATGCCAAAATGCCTTTCAGGCTGATGAATGCAGGAGAAACGTTTCAGCAAGCCATGGACATAGCCTTCATCGAAGAAAAAGATAAGTTCGTGGTGATTTATCTGGACGACATCATAGTCTTCTCCAAGACTGATAAAGAGCACCGCTGCCACTTAAAAAGAGTTTTCCTGAAGTGTCGGAGGTATGGCCTATCTTTAAACCCCAAAAAATCATTGTTTGCTATGCAGGAGGGTAAACTATTAGGCCATATAGTATCAGCAGAGGGGGTGAGAATTGATCCTGACAGGGTAGAAGCAATTCAGGCCCTGTCACTTCCCAGATCTAAGAAAGAGGTTCAGGCATTTTTGGGGAGGATT
>ML798959.1:384025-400330 GCA_009831015.1 Picea engelmannii
ATAGTATCAGCAGAGGGGGTGAGAATTGATCCTGACAGGGTAGAAGCAATTCAGGCCCTGTCACTTCCCAGATCTAAGAAAGAGGTTCAGGCATTTTTGGGGAGGATTAATTTCCTGAGGAGGTTCATTTCAAATTTTGCTGAGTTGGTGAAACATATTATGACCATGCTCAGGAAGGGCCATGAAATAAAATGGACTTCTGAACCCAGAGAGTATTTTGTCCAAATAAAGAAGGCGTTGACTGAAGCACCTGTGCTAGTCAGTCACGATTATTCCAAACACTTTCTGATATTTTCTTTTGCTTCCTGTGATATAGTAGCGACAGTTTTGTGGCAGAAAAATGATGAAGGGAAAGAACAACCTATTGCTTTCTTTAGCAAGGCGCTGAGAGATGCAGAACTACGATACGAGATCATGGAGAAGCAGGCATATGCCTTGGTGAAAGCCCTCAAAGCTTTCAGAGTCTACGTCTTGCATTCAAAGATCATCGCATATGTCCCTTCAACCTCTTTGAAGGACATTCTTATACAGCCTGACATAGACGGAAGAAGGGGTAAATGGATCGCCAAGATCCTGGAATTTGACCTGGAGATTAAGCCCACCAAGTTGATAAAGGGGCAAGGTTTAGCCAAGCTGCTGGCTGAATCTAATTGTAATACTTTGGGGATTAACTTCATGAATGAGTGAGCTGAGTCATCCGACAAGGATTCTCAGACCATCACACCATTAACAACATGCCCCTGGTACAAGGACATCTTGTACTTTCTGAAAGAATTGAAGCCCCCTGATGAATTGGGAAAAGGTAAGGCCAGGTCTCTAAAACTCAAAGCAGTCAGATATTGCCTTATTGACCAAGCCTTGTATTGGAAAGACCCTTTGGGAATATTGCTAAGGTGTCTGGACCCACAACAAGCCCAGAAGGTCATGACCGATTTCCATAGTGGTCTATGCGGCGGCCATTATTTCTAGAAGACCACAGCTCACAAGATCCTCCGATCTGGGTATTACTGGCCCACCTTATTTCCTGATGTCTGCAGGAAAGTCAGGGCTTGCATCAAATGCCAGAGGTTCTCAGGTAAGCAACAACTCACATCTCTGCCATTAAAGCCTGTAGTAGTTTTGGCACCCTTTCAACAGTGGGGATTGGATTTCATTGGAGAGATTCATCCTCCCTCAAGTGGCCAGCATAGATGGATCCTCACTGCAACTGATTATTTTACCAAGTGGATAGAGGATGTCCCTACTAGGAGTACGTCTCACAAAGTGATCATCAGCCTCTTGGAGGACATCATAGTCAGATTTGGTTGCCCAAGCAGGATCGTCACTGACAACGCCTCCCCCTTCAAGTCTGAGCCTCTGGTCAAATTCTGTGAACAGTTCCAGGTTGCACTAATTCACTCCACTCCCTACTATCCTCAAGGAAATGGACTGGCAGAGTCCTCCAATAAAAGCCTAATCAAGCTCATCAAAAATCTACTGGAGGACAATAAAAGGGCCTGGGACTCAAAGCTCAAATTTTCTCTTTGGGCTGATCGGGTAACAACAAAGAAATCACTGGGCATCTCACCTTTCCAAATGGCTTATGGAATAGAGGCCGTTTTCCCTACTCAGCTCGCCTTACCTGTGGAAAATCTCCTCCAAGACTTTGAGGGGGAACCTAACCATGTGCTCAGGAGAATTCACCAAATGGTGGAAGTTCAGCAGATCAGAGAGCAGGTCTTGGACAGAGCCTACCTTCATCAGCAGAAGATCAATAAGGCCTTTGACAGGAAGAGTAAAAAGAAAGGATTCAAGCAGGGTGACCTCGTACTCAAGTGGGATGCACCTAGGCAGGAATGGGGCAAACACAGTAAATTTGATGCCCTCTGGTTCGGGCCTTTCAAGATCCTTGAAGTATTCTCAAATAACACTTACAGGTTGCAGGATCTGGAAGGCAATGAAGTTTTCAGTGGCCCAGTCAATGGGCATTTATTAAAAAAGTGTTTTCTGTGAGCCACAGTTGGCTCTTTTTTGTTTTGTTTTGTAAATATTGTTTATGTTTTGTGTTTCGGACTAATAAATGACTCCATAGCCCAACAACAAAGGCACTGAATCTGCAAAAGAGTTCTTAGAGCATCACAGGGATGACTCTATCCCCCATGGAGCCAAATGTTAGTGATATTTCTTGTAAGGGGGTTAGAATGTAAAAGAATGGGTTAAAACCCACTTGTCCTAAGTTTTGGGCGCGTATGCGTCTGTGTTAAACGAAAAACAATTCTGGACGGCTGGGATTTGCGCGCCCGGATCAACGGCGCACAGCGAATTCTGGACACCCCCTCCTTTCTACCTTTAAGCGGGGGGGGGTTCGGAATCTGTAATAAACAACAGGCGGATCTGGACGACAGGCGTCAGCGCTCTTGGATCGACGGTGCATGTTGGATTCCGGACCCCCCTCGCCTTTCTACCTTTAAGTGGAGGGGGGGGTCCGGAATCGTGGGCGCAACTCTCCGACGGCCACGATCGAGGAGCCCGGATCAAAGGCTCATGGATGGCCTCATCCCTCTCAGCTACCCTACCTTTAACCTGCATGGGCCCTCCTCCTATCATGTCATCTTCCTTTCCACCTCTCTCCTGCTACCGCGCGTCATCGATCCACCTCCCCGCTTTGGTCCGCGTGGTCCTCCCTCCTTCTCGTCATCCACTCGTTGCTGGCTACATGCCCCGCTCCTTTCCACGTCGCGCCCTCACCCAAAAGGAGAGTTCGTTATCTCCCATTTTCCCCCCTTCCTCCTGAGGTATTTCGCCATGAACCATCCTCTGTCATCCGCCGCACACCTTTCCACTTCTTCCACGCACTCACAGTTTCGGCCCCATCACTCCATTCCCGTGCCCCACCTTCCGTGCTAGCCTCCATTCATATCCTTTGAGCTAGTCAGTTATTCTAGGTGACGGCGGGTGAGGTCCTCCACGTCCTGAAGCGCTGAGTTGGCCAGATCATCCTCAATCCCAAGAAAGCAGTTATTGAAGCGGTTGGTGGTGGTTAGACATCGTCTCCGCCATAATGGGAAAGCACGGCCATGAATTAAAGGCACGTCGATTCGTCGTTGGAACTGTCAAATAATTAGATTGCGTCTGACTTAAGTTGCACGACCCTTCAGAAGGTTGACTGTCAGAAGCCATGCAGACGCAAAGATTTCAATCCATTGTCTTGGTTCCGTTGTTGTTGATTGTTTTGAGTATATGTAGGCGTTTTCACCATTTTTGTATCTATCGATGGTAGAGCTAAGCTCCCGACTGTAAAGTTTTAGCAAATACTCTGGTTTCCTCGTTATGCCTCTGTGTTTGAGACTTCTTGGTTTATGAAAAATAGTTTTCTTTTTCCATCTATATTTCATCTCATGCCAGAGAGTCCACAGTCAAAGGATTCGCGTGGATTGAACAATCTTGTTATGATAAAGGATTTGTTGTGACATTGTTGTGCCCTCTGGTTTTCTGTGTTTGGATTTAAAAGGATTTTGCGTTTGAATTCTTTCTTCTCCAGTCTATTACAAACCGGATGTTTGTGGTAGACCTTCGCACTCTTCTAATGCTAGTCTTCCCCCTACTCACCCTTTACTACAACTCACTGTTTGAAGTTTATCAAGACCTCATTCGTCCATGCATGCCTGGTCTATCTGCTGAGCTGAGACGATATCGTTTTGAGTTTTCCTCCATTTGATCACCCCTTTTAAACAAACCGTGACATTAAACTGATGGGTGTTGGGATCTACTCCTGCAAGCAATCCAAGAGTGACTTCCGTCACAAACAGCGTGAGGAAAGGTAGCGGAGATAACCCCTCCAAAGCCGGACCAAGCGTAGTGGAGAACACATATCGAGGTCTTGTTGTGGGATTCCATCATTTGCATTTGCCACGAGGCTTCGTGGGTCTCGAATCCATTCGAGGTCCTCAGTTGTCTTCCAGACCATTTTCTCTCGATACCCTTGACAGGTTTCAGGCTGGATACCTTGCTCATTGTGGTCTACCCGACTTTCAACTGTATCCGCCTGGTGACTGTTCGCGTGTTGACAAACTAGTTGCCAATATTTTTAGGGACATACACAGGTGACTGCGGGGGTATACCATGGTACCTAGGACAGACATTGGGCCACGCTTTGTAGAGTATACCTGGACGGTGCTTCTGTGTTCGAGTTTCACTTGCACTGGTAAGTTTCTCTAGTATTGGTTGTTGTAACTATTCTTCCAACTAGTTTAGTGTTTGCTTGTCTTATCTCTTAGGGGCTTCTTTTTTAGTGTGTGTTACTGTTTGAACATGTAGAATACCTTAGCATGTCTTGGATATTCTCACACAGTGGAGGATCTCTAGCTCTGCCGGTCACGAAGGCTTATGGGCATGCCACCGGTTATCTTGGAGCCACCCCCGCCACCATTGAGGCGGAAGCTAGACCAACAATGGTCTTTCGAAGCAATCAGGTTACAAACCATTGTTCCCGAACAACTCTTGGAGGAATCAACCGCCAATATTGGTTCGGTTGAAACCCCAACCACTGATACTTGGCCACAAGTTATTGTACCAATTCACTTTTATGAATGCCTATCAGTGCCTCACACAACTATGGAAACAAACGCTGTTACTTCCTCTGGGAATTCTTCCATTCCCATCACCGTTGCTACCACAGGAGAAGCATCTCCTAACTTGTCATCGTCAATCCGAGCCACCATGGTCTCGGTCGCAACTACGTCGCATAGTGGACCGATCCCATCTATCGCGGCGGCCACAACTCCCTTCACACCCAGTGCGACAGGCTCTCCGTTTTCATACAGTATGCCTAGTTCGGGTACAAGTCCTGCACTCACTCACTCCACTTTACAGACTTTGGGTCTGGGGGTAGGGAGCTCTAAGGCTCCTCTGCAAGGTCAACTTGGGGGCATTCCTGTCCCTTTTAACTCTTTTCCTTACGCTGGAGGTCATATCTCTCCTTTTTCCCCTTCGCTTGGTGGTTTGCATCAGCAGTCCGTCGGGCAGCCTACACACACTGGTTCATTTGGAGTCGAGAGTCAAGGAACACCTGCGCACACTATGCTAGTAGGTTCGTCACCATTTGTTTGGAATGAGACATTTGGTAACAACACTTTTGCATCCACCGCTTTCCCGTCTGGGGGAACTCCCATTTTTGGACAGTCTACTCCAGCGCAGGGTACTATTCCTGCGCCAGGGGCACATATAGTAGGACCTTGGAACTCAGGACAAGGATCCGTTCCCTCTGCTGGAATTTCATTTTGGGGTAATTCTTTCCACAGTCAATGGAACCCTGGACAAACTTCTATGCCTCTCCCATCAGGACCGACATGGGGTAATCCTTCCCAAAGTCCTTCAAACACGATGCATGCCCAACATCCTATATCCTTTATGGGAAATAAGCCAATGATGTCTCCACAGATGCAAAATCCTTACGCTGGTCAAGACCATGGTTTCTACTAGAATCTGGTCCAGCAACCAAACTTTTCCTGGCAACCTGGTGCCAGTCAAACTCCAAGACCCTTTTTCCCAGGCTATCAACAGCAACCCAAACTACCATTCCTGGCGACGTTACACTTGCCAGATTTGACAAGGTTGTTAAATGATCCTATTTTTCACGATCCAAATTGGCCTCCTATGCCAACGAAGTTTCCTTCAGACATTCCAAAGTTTGAGGCCAAGCCTAACGAAGATCCAGGTGATCACGTGACTACCTTCCATAATTGGTGTTCATCTAACTCATTGAAAGATGACTCTGTCCAGTTGCAATTGTTTCAACACACTCTTATCGGAAGTGCCGCGAAATGGTACATCAAGCTCGATCGCTCACGATACTCTTCTTTTGGCAAACTGGCGATGGCCTTCCTTAACCATTTCCAGTTACCTGTGAGATACGATGCTAGCACAGAGCTTCTTGTCAATTTCGAACAGACAACAACGGACCATATCTCTGATCATATCCGAGAGTGGAGACGCCGAAAGAGTCTAATCAAAGTACCACTCCCACCAACATTCCTTCTTGTGTGGTTCCTTAATTCTTTAGTCCCACAATTATCCAAAGAAGTTGCGACTTCAGGAGTTTTCTCTGAAGAAGATGCCATCATGAGGGCTCAACAGTTTAAGCTCATCTATTCTCAGTCTGGTTTATTATACAACATCCTGTCGGATGCACCACGATCGATACTGGATAAAACTAGACAGAGAGCTGGACCACATGCCGATGGTATTGTTGGTTCAGCACAAACAAAGCCCGCTGAGAAATTGACAAAGCAATTGCAACAGTTATCTATAAAACACTCAGCGGCCAGCCAGACTACTGCTTTGGCTGCTCCTCCTACCCAAACGTTGGAAGTACACTCCGTGCAGACGACTAACCCAACCACCTAGCAGTCTGACGGGAAGAAAAAATAATGAAAGAAGGGTAAGGGGGAGAAAAAACCCACTGATAATGTTGGCGAGGGCACCATGGAAAAACAGAAGGTGAGGTATCCGTGCAACGTGTGTGCGAAAGACCACCTGACCCATCTATGTCCTCGACTTGCAGAGGCCCAAAAGTTTGTCACACAACAACAACAAGCAGTGTTGACTAATCCCTTTCAACATGGGAAAAATTTAAATCAAGCCTCTACAAGTGCCGAAGGGGGAAGCCAAGAAACCTGCCCTCCTCCAAACAATTCTTCATCCACGAATGTATATATGGTTAGGGGTGATGCTTTCATAACAACTAGAGCACACGACTATAGTAAAACAAGCACCTCTGAGAAGGGTAAAGAAGTCAAACTCCCATCTCTTCCTCTACAGATCAAGAAGACATTGGGAGAAACAATGACACGCATTCCAAAGGGTGCGTTTAAGAAATCTTCTCACAACCCAAATGCAAGGGCCGCCCAAAATTACTCTGTGGTGGAAGATTTATCACAAACCCCTTGTGCGATGTCCGCTTTGGAGGTCCTCCAAAGCTTCCCTGCTCAGAGTAAATCCTTGTTAACCTCTTTAGGCTCTACTGATACTTGTAACCTGGGTACCATCATGCTAGATACAACCGGCTTAAAACCTCGTCTTCCTTACCACATAGCGTTTCAGATAGTAGTGGCTCATCCCACGAAAACTTTTACACGAAATATATTTCACACGGTGGTCGACGAGAGTGCCTCAACTTGCGTTATGTCGTTAGCATGTTGGAAGGCCATTGGCCAACCCACTTTGTCTCCATCACCTACTCTCCTCATTGCGTTCGACGGTCGTTCTTTCCGACCACATGGCATCGTCCCTTCTTTCCCTATGCAGTTAGGAGGGAAGGCCGTGTGCGTCGAAGTAGAGGTAGTCGATGCCCCCCTCGACTATAATCTCTTGTTAGGATGGAGTTGGACTTATTCTATGCAAGTTGTGGTTGCTACAGTTTTCTGAGTCTTGTTGTTTCCACACGAGGGTCGGATAGTGACCATCGATCAATTGTCCTTCTCTAGACCTGACCCAGCTTTGTGGGCATCCACGGTTCCCATTATTGATAATCCTCAAGCCGGTGTCATTAACGTAGGAGTTGGTTTGTGCCCATCCTTTATGGGTACCTTCAATTACCCACCTCCTCATGACGATGTCAAGTTTATATCTAATCACCACAAGGCTGAGATTTTTCAAGTTTTGTCGTTCCGCACGACTTACTTTGAGGATCCATGGATTCTTCCTTCCCCATCAGCCATGATGGATGAGATGGGGCACTTCGACATGTCCATGCCCTTGTCGGCCACTGAAGTAGCGTACTCTTTAGTCCAGCAAGATTTAGCTAACCCTGATCCGACTCCCACACAAGAGTTGGATCCACCTCTAGAGCATATCTGGGCTCAAGGTTCTCTCGCCAACATCGATTCGTTAGACTTAGTCTTACCTTCTGACGAAGTAGTAATCGAAGCAATGACTAGTACGGACAAACCTTGGGAAGATCTTCATCACAGATAATATTTCCTCCCAGAGTTAAGTCGAATCGTGGCAAGACAATTCACTATCACCATGACGGGAGCTCAGCCATGTCCTATTAATCTCTTAGCTACACAAAAAATTTATGCTGAGGTCAATATGGCGACTATCTCTGAAACTATACCTATCAACATCTCCCTAAACCCTGGCATCATGGAGAATGTCTTCGTCGGGGCGGAGTGCTCCCTCGAAGAGATTCAGATTTATACAGATATTTTTAAAGAATTCTGCGACGTTTTTGCCTGGTCTTATGAGGAAATGCCAAGTATCGATCCGAAAATAGTTGAACATGAAATCACAACGTATCCTGATGCTAAGCCTGTTCGAAAAAAACTTCGTCCAGTCAATCCTAAGAAAGAAGCAACCATTAAGCTTGAGGTGGAGAAATTTCTTAAGGCAGGTTTCATTTACCCTATTCATTTGACTCAATGGATGTCAAACCCCGTTTCGGTCAATAAAAAACAAGGCACGATTCGTGTATGTATCGATTTCTGTGATTTGAACAAGGCATGTCCAAAAGATAATTTTCCAACCCCATTCATTGACCAGATCATTGATGAATGTGCCAGTTGTGAAGCCTTTTAATTCATGGATGGTTTTTTGGGATATAATCAAATCCAAATCAAACCTGAAGACCAACACAAAACGACATTCATTTGTCTGTGGGGTACATTTGCCTATCGTAAGATGCCTTTTGGCCTCAAGAATGTTGGAGCCACTTTCCAGCGGGCCATGTATTTTGCGTTTCATGACCTCAAACATATAGTCTAGGCCTATCTAAATGATTTAGCATCATGCTCTCGCAAGTGAAAGGATCATCCTACGCACCTCAAACTAATCTTCGAACGTTGTCGCTACTTCAGGATTCACTTGAATCCCAACAAGTGCAGCTTTTGCATCACGTCAAGAGGTTTGTTAGGTTTCATCGTATCAACAACATGGATCATGGTGGATCCTCTTAAGGTGGAGGCAATAATCCAGTTGCCCCCCCCACTCACGATCTTACAACTTCAAAGTCTTCAAGGCAAGGCGAACTTCTTACGACGCTTCATCGCCAACTATGCCGAAATCACCAAGGGATTTATGCGTTTACTTAAGAAATATGTTCCCTATTTCTGGGACGAAGCTGCTCAACGCTCTTTCGACGCATTAAAACACACCCTCACAACCACACCTCTGCTACGACCACCTAATTATAACAAAGATTTCTTATTATATCTGGCTGCCGCAGAGTCAACCATAGGCATGGTTTTAGTTTAGGAAGATGATTCATTTTCAGAATACGTGATCTATTACCTGAGCCGAGGCCTCGTAGGACTGGAGCTTAATTATTCCCATCTCGAAAAACTTGCATTGGCAACAGTTAATGTTGTTCAATGGTTTCGTCACTATGTTCGGTTTCGCAAGACCACCGTCGTTGCTGTCGTGAATCCATTCCAGTACATGTTGACATGACGAGTTATAGGAGGAAAAATCAGTAGATGGATGGTCATCCTCCAAGAATTTGACTTAGACTTCATTTCATCCAAGTCCAAGAAGTCATTGGTCTTCGCAGAACTTATTTCGGAACTTCCGGTTGAGTCAGGTGATGTTGTTCCTGAGGAATCGCCTATCCGGGGAGATATTTTTTTGATTGTATCTTCAGACCCCTGGTATGGATATATACTGATATATCTCCAGACTTTGAAGTGCCCCACCTCTGCTTCTCATGACGAGCATCGGCGGATACGACATCAGGCTAAGAATTATCTCATAGTCGATGATACGTTGTATCAGAGAGGTGTAGACTGCATCTTGCGTCGATGTCTCACTCATGAGGAGGCCGTCATAGTGCTCAACGATTGTCATGCAGGAGCCTATGGTGGTCACTTATCTGGGTTGGCAACAACCCAAAATATTTTACAAGCAGGTTACTTTTGTCCCACACTTATCAAAGATTGTATCGAGTCAGTCAAGAAGTGCCATCCGTGCCAAATCTTCTCTCGGAAGATGAGGGCACATCCAGCTCCCATGTTTCCTATCATCACAGTTGGTCCCTTCACTAAGTGGGGGATTGATTACACTACATGCAACCCCCCGTCAGCAAGGGGGCACCTCTATATCATCGTAGCTGTCGACTACTTCACTTAGTGGGTCGAAGCTATGCCAACGTTTAAAGATGATGGAGAGACTGCAACTCTCTTCTTATTCAACCAGATTATAGCAAGGTTCGGCGTCTCGAGAGAGATTGTCACTGACCATGGCAGTCTTTTTCAGAACCAAATGATGTCTGAATTAACATCAAAGCTTGGTTTACAGCAAGAACATTCCTCACCTTACTACCCCCAAGCCAATGGGCAAGTGGAAGCTGTAAACAAAACTCTTAAGACTATTCTACAGCAAACTATCAACTCAGCCAAGTCAAATTGGCATTTGATGTTATACTCGGCATTATGGGCTTACCGAACATCTGTTAAGACTGCGACTAGTTTCTCACCTTTTCAACTCGTCTATGGGCTGGAGGCAGTCTTGCCCATCGAATGTCAAATACCATCTCTGAAATTGGCAGTACAGTTATTGCCAGACACTTCTCCACTTGAAGAGAGGTTAGTACACCCTGAGCAGCTTGATGATCAGCGTCGGGATGTGGCCCTGGCCAACAAGGCTCATAAACATAATGTCAAGTGTCATTATGATAGGTCCATTTATCCTCAGATTTTTTTCTGAGGGAGACCTTGTCCTGGTCTATGACCAGGATAAGGACCCCCTGGGGGCAGGAAAGTTTAAACCCATGTGGTTCAGACCCTTCATTATTAAAGAGGTATTAAAAAAGGGTGCTTATCGTTTGGTCGATTTTGAAGGGAATTCTTTGGCGGAGCCTAGAAATGGGCTCTACCTTAAGAAGTATTACTCATAGAAAGGTCACTGTGGGTAAGTTTTTGTAACATATGTATAGTCTTTGTACTATTACTTTTTTACGGTTCTTTTAAAAGTGTTATGGACATGTCATTGATGTTATCTTTCGTCAATATGGCAGATGTCAAGTGAGTCCAAGGTGTTCGTTGGGTATGCGGATGGTGCTAGTCGACACACGCGGAGGCTCGCCTCCGAAACTTGGGTAATCTTTACACCACAGGGTCAGTTGTTATCTTTTGGAGGTATATTCTTAGGTGACACCACAAATAATGTTGTCAAGTATAGTGCAGTTATTGAATTTCTTCGTGACGCATTGTCATTGGGTATCTATCGCCTACGGGTCTATCTAGATGCTCAAATGGTTGTGTCGCAGCTAAACAGAATATACCGGGTTCATGATCCAACATTACACCGACGATTCCTTAGGGTACGTCTCTTAGAACGCAACTTTGATTATATTACATATTTTCATATTCCTAGGAGATTAAACCAAATCACAGATACTCTAGCTAATCACATTTTAGATTGGCATCTTGCCCACATATAAAAATATCATGGACATAAACGTGTAAATACATTTTTGCACACATAATCCATAAGACACAAAAAGAGATAAAAACCATATATAAACATCATAAAATCCTCAGAGTACATAGATGGACGCAAGCACCTCAAAAGTGGGAACAATAACGAGTCACTGGGCTTATGCCCTCAAAAAATATATACAACAAGGTGCTGGGGGCACATAAAATGTCTAAAGTCTGTTCAGGGCCTATGGGCCCTGTTATAATCATCTACTGCACAGGCTAAACGTCTAAACAATCAGACCCATGTCCGAGGTGCCCCCACAACATGAGTCTGCATGGATGGCGGCAGGTCCTCTATCTCTACCATCGGGACTATGCGAGTGAGCGCAGTAAAGTTCTGCTCATCTCACCTCAGGACCCTCTCGGCCTCTCCTGTTGGGAGGTTCCCTGCTACTGTTTCTCCTCCAACGGCGGCAGCTGTGGCTTTTGGCTGTGGGCAATGCCTGTTCTGTGCATAGTCGGCAGGTCGCACGGGTCCCACATCTGCATACAATAAACATTCACCCATCAAATACTCTGGCATACAAAAAATGATATATATCAAAAAAGACATAAAAAGTACATATGCAAACAAAAAAACTACAAAGGTGGAGACTTAACCATCTCCCCTCGCTCCTCACCAGGAGGTACGGGTATCTCTGGATCTCTTGAAAAGTTGATCCCCACATATGGGTAGTCCTCGATAGCAGGGATCTGTCATGACAACCAAGAAAAAAAATTGTCGTCGAAGGACTCAACAGTCCTTCCACCACCCTATCGCAGCAGTAACACTTCCCATCTACACACTGCAGGGAACGTGGCCAGATGTCCCCATACTACAACCCGAGGACTGAAGCACGAAACTCTCTCGAAAAAGAATGAACACAAGATGGTCCCAAACCCGAAGTTCCTATGTGTTCATTGTCGGAAATCTGTCAATTTCCTCTTCATACACTCCAGCAGTGTGGTACTCCAATCAAAAATGTGTTCATTCATGCACTGAATAGCACAGTTCATCTGTGCGCGTGAAGCCTGATGCACGGCTGTTGAGCCGGTAATCCACCCAATAAGAAATAAAATAGTCTATAGTGCAAGGTTGGTAATCTTGATAATAGGTACTGAGGAACATCTATGATCGGTCCTAGCCTCGCAGTACTCAGCTATCAGCTCCAAGACCTTGCTCAGCCCCGCAGGAAAAGTCTGAAAGTTGACTAGTTCCCCTCTCCTTGAGAGGCTAGTCAGAAAGTAAATATCCTCGGTGGTGGGCACCAAGGATTTCCCCTCTAGCATAAACGCCTCTGCGTCAGGATGCCAGTAATCAATCAAGGCATTCAGTATCCTTGTTTATGCGCGCATGAACGAACATAAAAATAATTTTAACAAACCACACTGCATCAACACGACCACAACATTCGGATCTGCAACAACTAACTCATTGGAGGCCTCGTGCTCCCTTTCCCTCCACTGGACATACATCCTGCCAACAAAACAAGGTAAAGGAGGGTCAATACTTCTTGTCATTTGCTTTTCCATCAATAAGGGAGGGTACATGCGACCTGTAGAGGTGACAGTCACGTGTACACGCGGGATGTCTCTGGATAGCCCACATGTACCTAGGGCCAACCTTTTTGAGGTCGACGCCCACCCAAAAAATCAACTAAATGCTAAAATGGAAGTATTGAATAGCTAGATAAGGGAGTTTGTACTTACTTGGTCCAAACAGAAGTCCGTTTTGTCCACTGTAGCTCCCGGAATCACGATCTTTGGCAAAGGGGGTCTTTTGGCTCCATAGTCAATTTCCAAATCAGCAATGGTGATAATGAGCTGCCAGCTTCTATTTATAGACTTTTTGGCCTCTTTTTGTCACTTTTTTGGCCCCCCGTATCAGTTTCTTTATACCAAAAACCATTTTGAGTGATCCAAGAGTTATATGGGAGGGATTTGATCAGGTATTGGGACATTTTTTTTTTTTTTTCGAAAAAATATTGACGGTCCATAAAAAAAAATTATTTTTTCAAAAATCAACTTGAGCATATAGGTTAGGATTTTACCCCAACTTTTGCATCTCGTTGCCTTTTTTCTTATTATATAGGATCGATCCCATCTAGTTGTGACACAGAACCATCATATTTGTTATAGAAGTGTCATGACTTGGTGGTAGAGCTTACCAAAACATGGATGCCCTAGGTAGGTCCTGGTTGCATTATGGTGTCCATGTCGTTTCTAACAACACTGTAGGTTTGGGAGTCCGTATAGTCTTTCTTGAATACGAGTTTGAGCCTCATTTGCATGGGTCTTTTTCACTCCTTTTCTTATCCTCTGGACTCCCAAAACATAACGGGTCTCCTTTTAAGCCCTTTTCAGACCCTCTAAAAATGAAAAGATTACCGAGCGATCTTGTGATCTTTCACGCTCGTTAAACTGAAATTTGAAGTCACGTCTATCCAGTGGTAGTTTACCCCTTTTTCGGTTCGGACGACCAACTGTACGAACAAAGGAATACTCTATTGAATTCCCCATTCTTTAGAAGTGTATCCTCAAGTATAATTTTATTCCTTTTTTGGGCCCGAGGGACTAAATTTATGAAAAAGAATCCCGCACAGAGTCCATAGTTAAGCTCTTTTCAGACTCCCTAAAATTGAAAAGATCGTTGAGTGACCTTATTCTTTCACACTCGTTAAAATGGTCTAGAAGAACATTCCTGACAGAGTCCATAGTTAATCTTTTTTCAGACTCCTTAAAAGTGAAAAAATAGCCGAGTGATCTTGTCCTTGTCACACTCGTTAAAATGGTTCTGAATCGATGTCTAATCGGTGCTAGTTTATCCCTTTTTCGAACCGACTAGACTATCTTCGAAAAAGGTACCCCAGGGGAGTCTCCTTTTATTCTTTTTTCAGATTCTCTAAATATGAAAAACCACCAAGCTTACCTTCTCTGGGCTCGTTAAACTTACATTGAAGGATGTTACCATTGTGTGTTCTATCAACCGCATTTGCATACCTTACCCATCAGCCTTGTAACAGTTTTCTTCTGCGTCTTAACACCTTTGGTCGCTGGAGGATTTTTCATCATTTCACCAGAACATCAGTCTTGTCCTTGTGCCTTGAGCTTGTATGTTTGCAGTACTCGTTCCTCCATTATAACGTAAACATTCTTTGATTCTTTTTCAAAAATTATCCAAAAGACCAAAAAAATAAAATATACCCCAAAAAGAGGATGGGAAAAGTATTTTCTTTATTGGCATCATAATGAGTCGCCCTTGGATGAAGCACATCTGTCCTTTTGATCATCAAACTATGGGTTGTAGTATGACCTTAGGAATATTTTCTCGCTATATAGAGTTGTGTCCTCCACCGTTTGGTTACTCTTCCAAACATATGGAGAGTTTTCGTTGCCTCCTGCTTCGTAGACTTATGATTAACAGATATGTTGCCTGAGTCTTATCACTTGTCATGCTATTATCCAAGGGATGTTTTTCACTGAGCCTGAGTCGGCCCCTCTGCAATATGTCTCTTGTCCGCATACCCGACCATCCTGAACGTCCAATCAAGTCCTTGTTCGAAACACTGAAGCCTTCAGTCCGATCATCAAGATTATCAAGTCCATAACCGACGAGCCATCAAAGACCTATGGGTAGTGCAGTTGTACACTCATATTACACTCCTACCTGAGTTTTAGAAGATTTTGAAGTTGTTTCTCGAGCTCTGAAGTACATCCATCAGGCCAAATCATCTTCTGGGAGATGGATACTCTATATGTATATCTTTCTAATTTTGAGATGTAGCTCCGCTGTGTATTATTTGTGGCTACTCTTTATAGTTATTTGACATGGATCTACAGTGTATTTGATTGGTAGCCATGGTTCTATTTTATCCCAAGCATGGGTATACCTACCTCGGTGATACATTTGTTATTTTGCAGATGACACCTCCTGGTTCTTGATCCTTGGGCTCACTCGTTCAGCACATTAGTACAGATTGGTAAAAGATTGGTAATGTATTTCGACCATCAGATGCTCTTCTGACCTCACACATTAGGGGGCATCTGTTATAACCCTAAATTGCACCACACATGTTTACCTGGCATCAGGCCAACTCATATCCCTTCCTTGCCAAAACTATGCTGAACAAACTCTTGAAAATCCTCTTGAGTCAAGGCCCACACTCCCTAACTCATTACTGCACGCGTGTACATGCTGGCAGGCCCACTAGAGCCCGCGTGTACCTAACAAAACACAAAAATAGGAAAGTTTCCAATGGGACAAAAATCTATGGGTCAGTTAAATGAAACTCCCGGCCATGCATGGACGAGAGTTCATCCAAAACCCTAGCTCCTTCTAGCCTATAAAAGAAGGGGTAGGGGTACTGTTTGGAGGGGGAAGAATATAGAGAAGAAACTCTGCACATTTGTCGAATCCATTGTCCCAACCCTTTAGCCTTTCCTCAAGCCAAAGGAGAATTAACACAAAGCAATTGGAGGACAAAAGAAGAGGAGGAGCCCAGGATCAGGATCAAGGAGCGGTGGCTGGTCTCGACTTTGATTGTAAGTTGATTCATTTTGAAGATAATAAAATAATACTTTTCCTGTCCCAATGCATGAGTTATCTATGATTTGTTTAATTTATGCTTAATTTCTAACCCTCAAGTAGAAAAGTAGCATGCATGTGTAGTGGTTTGTCTTGATTGTAGGATTATCTTTGGAAGGAGCAGCGCAAGAAAACGGGAAAAGCGTGTTCTCGGTCAATCTGTCAGCAGATGAGAAAAATAGAGACCGCTCTACATGCCTTGCAGGGTTCACCAAGGCAGAACATCTATAGCAGCAAGAGTGTTAATAGAAAGCAGAAAAACAAAACAGAAAACAATCTAATCTAACA
>ML798959.1:459038-474174 GCA_009831015.1 Picea engelmannii
AAGAGTCATGAGGATGATCAGATAGAGCACTCAAGAGGTGGAGTATAATGACACAGAGTCTGCATGCAGAGGATGGAAAACATTGCATGCAAAAGGTGCATAGGCGCTATAAATACACGGAACAGAGAGGAGATCAGGTTGCTGGTTACAGTGGGAATTTGCAGTGGCTATTGGAGTTTTGCTGTAGTGATTCATGGGTGAATAAGAATCAGAGTGGTGTAGCGAAAGTGTGGGGGGCCCATAACCCAGACATTGCAAATGATATGAGCAGAAAGCCAATAAGGCAGACAGAGCAACGAAGTGGAGCAGAACAGTGATAAGTCAGGTAGGCCATCATCGAACATCATATCACTGTAATAAATTCAGTAGCAAAGATTTATATTTTAGGGTGGTTGGGAGGTGCTAGGGAGGACTTTTGTCCTCAGAGGTTCAAGTGGGTGCTTGAACACGGGGAGTTGGTCCTTCCTTCTAGTGGGTGCTAGAGAAAACAAAGAGTTGGTGCTCTCAGCAAGTTGTAGCTTGCAAAACAGAGGTTGCAACCTCATTATGAGTTGGTGCTCATATGTATGATAATGTAAAGAATGTAACTATTACTTATCATATAAAGAAAAAGAGGTTTTTACCCTGTATGGGTTTCCTCAAGAAATATTTGTCTCTGTGTTTCTCATATGTGTGACTGATGTTGAATTTGCCATTGTTTATTTCTCTGCATTATTGTGATTATCATTTAGTGTCTCAGCAAAGAGTTTAAAAGAATCATAATTGTTTAAGCACGGTGACAACTGATTCACCCCCCCCCTCAGTTGACCAACATGTTTTCCCATTAGTGCCGAAGTTTTCTTAGTTATAACATTGATTTCTGATCTCAAGTCGAGGACCACATAATCTATGACATAGTCTCCAATCTGAGCATTAAGGTGTAGTTCCTTGTTTTTCCTTCTCTTTATAGATACTTTATGTACTACTTTATTCAACAGAGGATATACCCTTCCTATCTGGTACTGTTTGATCAAGTGTTGTAGTTCTTGCACAACCCTTCCATCCTTAATCAAATTAATGCAAGTGTATAGGAAATCCATAATCTTGCTTACATCTTTTCCGTCTCCGGGTGAGGCAAACTAATCTAATGCCAGAGGCATTCCACATTCTCTCACTTCTGGTTGTGCCTTAGATGAAGAAGCATGTTCTCTTCCAAATTCTCTTCTTGCCTCTTTGAAAGTCTGCTTTTTCCTTTCTTGGATCAAACAACTATGTCTTCTCTATAGCTCTTATGATCCTTGATCCCTTTGTAGTATTTTTTGGATTCACCCTGTCTTCTCCTGTAACAATGCCTCCCCTAGTGATAAAAACGACTCTGGGATCCTCTCCATGATGTTCCAATGATATCAGTTGCACTTGTTGGATTCCACCCCCTCTTTCCTGAATTTTTGCTAGTAATACAAGACAATCTTCAATAACACGTTCAAATGAGTTGCAGTTGATGCAAGTGGTACAAGGGTTCTGATAGTCCCTTGCCAAGTGACCTGTCTGGGAACAATTATAAAAAATGATCTAACCTGAACCTGGACCCATGCCTCCTCCTCCTCCTCTTCCTCTGAATCCACCATGATGGTTGAATTTTCCTCTTCCTGGAGAATTAAAATGCGTAGCAGTTCCCTCCTACTACATTTCTCCTTGAATCCTATATGTATCTCTTGACCTTTCATGCAAGAGGTCATAATCCCTACAGTGCTTCTCATCATGCCCCATAGATTTATAGAATGTGTAGTAAATATTGGTAGGTGTCTGGACATAATTTTGCATGTAATAACATTCACCAGGACGATGTCTATTTATACATACCTCGCACCAAGGAAGAGTAACCTACCTCAAAGGGCTCGGAGCTCTAGAGGCCAAGTATTCATTAAATAGGGTACAATGCTCCTTGTCATGGCCCTCCAATTTACATATGATACACTAGATGTCTTCTCTTTTATATTTCCTCTTTTCTTTCTTCATATCTTTGACCTGCAGAGATAAGCTAGTTAGATGACTCAAAATTTGACTCATACCTGAGATGGATTCTCCCATAGGGGATGATTCTAGTTTCATGGTGATTTCCAGTGCGTCAGCCTATGAAGAAACCTTCTGTTGCATCAGTGGAACTATGATGTGTGGTAAGAGGGCAACAATGAACCATTCCTTATTCTACGTGTCTGGAATCTAAAAAATCAATTGGCATGTCAAGGTCTTAAACCTCTGATCAAACTCCTAAACAAGTTCAGCTATTCTCTGCTTGATTTCTTTTAGTTCTGTAATGCACTGCAATTCTAACTTGGGTTTCTTGAATTTTTCACTCAACGCAATCTTGATATCGTTCAACGATTTAGGTTGTGCAACTCCTTTAACAAACTTCATGTAACAACTCAGTGTGTGGTCTCTCAAGGTAGTACTAAACTGATCTCTCTTAATAGCTTCATCATTGAATTTATTAATACTCCATACGACTTCACATAAGAACCAATGTTGATCAGGATCTTCAAATCCATCTCCTCTAAATATAGGTATCCTCATTTCATATTCCATAGATCTTCCTAGGTTTTTTCACTGAGTATGTACTGAATTTCTGATAACAGTTCTCTGAGTGCCATGATAACTTTGGCTACTCTGGTTACTCAATGCTGCTAAAACAATAGGATTTGTAGTAGTACTTACTTTGACGGTAGGTGCAGTCCCTAAAGTTACTGACTCTTCTCGGAGATGTTCTTTAGTCTTCCTCTCCTCTATCCTAGCGGATTGTGAATATTCCTTGTTCAATAGCTCTTCTTCTTCCCCACTGTAGAACCCTTCATCCTAGTCTAGTGGCTCGTGACTCTTCTCAAACAGGTTCACCAGATGAACCTCTCTGAATGATCTCCCACTGCATGTATGTCCAAACTCTGTGTCACTATCGCTGTATGATTTCTTGAACATTAGCTTTTCAATCCTACCGATTATTTTATCTTCAAGATGTTCCTCTCATGCAATATCATCTTGATCTTCAACTTCAAAAAGTGTAAAAATTTTCCTCTAGGTCCCTTAAATAAATATCTCTCTTATTTGCTATATAACTCTACTCTGTCAATAGAAAACTCAGTAATGTACCCTCCAATAGTGTTATCAAACCAATGATCTACTGCTCTTGACACAATGTCATCAACTCTCTTAACCTTCTTGATCAACGCCGACGTCCAAACCACAGGTGGTCTATATTTGATCTCAAAATGGGTATCTTCTAATATATATAACCACTTGTATAGCTCCTTATGAAATCCTCCAAAGAAAATATTATGTATATCGATGAACATATGCCTTCCCAACCAATCCTCTATACTAATTCCATGGTTCTTGTTCTAATCTTCGGCGAAGTCCTTTTCTTGTTATTCTATCCACTTCTGAATTTCTGCCTTCGATGGAAACCACCTTGAAATTCCCTCAAGAAGATCCTGGTCCTGACAACAAAACCATTTGTTGGCATAGGGGCAGACCCAAGGTTCAATTCTTACAGTGCAGCAATAATCCCTAACTACTAGCCCTTTCCACAACACCTGTGAAGAAGATGCAATCTCACCCGAAGTAGAAATAGGGTGTTGCAGGACATAGGTGTCTACAACCAGAGGAAATGCAAAGAGGATCCAGGACAGCAACACACATAAATATAGTTATTCTTTATATCTCTTAAGCCTACTTCACAACTTATATCTATTATCTAACACAATAATGCAGTAACAGTATATCATATGGAAAATAACACAACATCAGTCACAAATAACAACAAGATATACGTGGTTCACCCTCTTCCTAGGGCTACATCCACATAACTGTGTTTCTTGATGCATTAAATGGACACGTACAGTTCTATCTGTGCACTTAGCTTGCAGATAACTCTATCTCCTTCTCTCTTTCTCCCCTCCCTGTGCACCGAGCTGCAGGGTTGATATTTGCACCTAGCTAAAGATCCACAATACAAGAATTCTCTCACAATATAATGCTTCTCTTATGCAACAACAATAATTACAATACTCAACCTTAACCATGACCAACCCTACCGACTCTTTTTGGTATTTATTTATACATTACAATGACTCTTATACAACCTTAGACTGAGGCCAAGGTGTCAAAACCCTAGGCATCAAAACCCTAGGTCCCATGCAACCTATATCTTAAGGGCTTCGCCAACCTGTTCTTCTTTTTCGCGAGGTACTCCAAGCATCCGTTGGTGGAATTTTCCACTTGCTGAGTTTTCCACGCTCCACATCATTTGTTGATCTATCTTCCTTGATCTTCTCTTTCAACATATAGTTTTCCCTTACTTCTCTCCTTCTTTTCTTCTTCTTTGACCACTTCAACCCATTCTCGGTTATTGTTCCTTTTGCGCAGTTCGTGCTTCACTCCTCTTCCTTAATATGTGTTTCCTTCCATAACCAAGGGACAACATAGATGAAAAATAAAATGTCATTGTTAGGGACATAAACCCTTAACTTCTCATTTAGGTAGACTAATATATTTCCATGTAATAAGGTCGATACTAGTTAATAAGGCATATTTGATAAATATGAACAAGTCAATGTAAGAAGACCTAATAGAACCTTACACTTCTATAAATATCTTCCTCTAGAATGTTCTTTAGAAGATAGAATTAGTATAAGTAAGAGTAGAAGGTATGAGAGGGATTTGTATTGAGAATTATTGTAATAGATCTCTACTCTGCTGGAGGTTTCCCCCTCAAAGAGGCAAGTGAACGTTGTTTCCTATCAATAAATGCATTATTTTGATGTTGTGGTTCCATATATTATCTTGTTCCACTATTATATTTTTGTTCTCTGTAGTTATTACACTCGTACTCACTGCAATATTTATATTTTCTGCTATTAGAATAGATTTGGTGCCTAACAAGTGGTATCATAGCACTTTCCTTGGCAGAATTTGTGGGTTAATTTTTTTTCCAGGGTAGAGACATGTTTCGACATATTTAAGCTACAAAGATATGTCATTCAACGCATAAATCCACATTCGGGGAATCATACACAAAGGAAATACAAGAGGTACTTAATCTCACATTGTTGGACACCCTTGAAATCCTTGTTGGTACCCCTTCGAGTGGTAGCGTATTAGACAAAACCTATATACATATTTGTGCTTCCACGTACTTGTGGTATATTGGGAGACACCCTAGCTATCCTAAAACCAACCATTGATCAATTGATCGATCACCTGAATTCTATAGTGCCACCGAGAAAAACACTTAGGAAGATACTCTCTACTACCTAGGTAATCGGGTTGTACGGATAAGGGTATGGTCTAGCCTCCTTAGTGAGTTCCCTGAGATATTGGGCTGAGTACTACTGTTGGAACCTGCACATATATCAGAGAGATATAACATAGGGAAAACCCTTGTCTATAGGCACCCTAAAACCCCTAACTGTTGGAAAGGAAACAAAATAGAAAAGGAACAAAGAAGATTTATTTATGTGCAACCTTTCCTCTAGCATTTGGGTTGTAAAAATTACAAATAGAAAAGGAGCATAGAAGATCTATTGACCTACAACCTTTCCTCCTGCATTTAGGTTGTGAAAATTAATATACATTTATTTCATTTTTGTGTTAAGAATTTTGGAATTTCGATACTATAGTATGATTCAGATCTGCATAAAACCCTAGCGAAGTAAAAAAAAAGGGCCAAAAAAAGGAAAAAAAAGGGAAAAAGAAAAGGAAAAAAGGAGAAAAAAATGAGTATGGGACCTTCTAGCACCCTTATTTGAGACATATCTCATTGGATTTCCCTTTTCTCCTAGATCGTTGTGATACTTATCATTTTTAACTTTTGGTTTTTATCTCCCCGGACCCTTATTTTAGACCTGTCATTGTATTCCCCTTTTCTCCCTGACCATTGTGATACCTATCATTTTTAACCTTTTTGTTTTTTACCTTGCCCCACCCTATTTGGCACCTATCTCATTTCATTCCTTTTTTCACACTGAACACACTCATATACATCATTTTTTACTCTTTTGTATGTGGTCCCACTTCCCCTCTTCCATTCCCCTCCACCCATGGTCACCACTCACAACCAACAATTCCTTCACCTGCAAGATGAATCCAAACAACACAAGGTATACATCCAAAGAATGACCTTTGAAACTTCTTCCAATAATTCCCGCTTGGAAACCTTCGAGGCCAAAGTTATAGACAAATTGGTAGAGGTTAAGGGTTAATTTTCCTCCCTCACTTAGTGATTGAAACAATCCCTTGGCTCTCCCACCCTTGAACAAGCGTCCCACTATGAAGGTGATAAATCTTCCCATAATATGGCCCTTCATTCCAATTCCCTTCCTCGTGACCGTCGCCTTCTCTAATTTGAAGTGAACAAGTTTGACGGATCTAATCCCATTGGTTAGGTCACTCAAATGGAACATTATATATTCTTGCACAACATTACTGATGATATTGCCAAACTTAGTTTTGGTGTCCTCTATTTGGATCCAAAATGTTGACAATGGTGTAGAAAGATGCACCAAGGGTATGTTTCTTGGACTCAGTTTGTGGCAGAACTATATGACCTCTTTGACGCTGACACCCACTATCTTGGTTGTTTGACCAAGTTGAAGAAATTTGGCACAATGGAAGACTTTATATCTACCTTTGAACACTTGGCTTTCATAACAGAGGGCATGTATGATTCCTTCTTCCAAGAATGTTTTATTAGTGTCCTCAAAAAGGAAATTCGAGCCTAGGTCCTCATGGCTCACCCTCACACTTGGTTGGAAGCTACTCAACATGCTAAGGAAGCCCAAACAATTGTCTCTACTCAGACCCGCACACCTTCCTTTGTTCCTTGCACTTTACCTACTAACCCTACCCCTCCTCCCATTTCCCTCAAGATCCAAAAATTAACTTGGGATGAAATGGTGCAATGCCAACTCATGGGCCTTTGTTATAATTGTGATGACAAATATTTTCAGGGGCACAAGTGTAAGGAACAAATTTTTTTTATGGCCATCTCTAAGGATGTTTCTGAAGAAGAGATTGAGACCCCCCTTGTGATAGAGTTACCTGAGCCAACTGATATTACTCCACCCTTTAACCAACCAGAAGTAGAACTGGTCATTTCATTGAATGCTCTCACTGGCTTATCTTCTCCCCAAACACTCAAGCTCATTGGCTACATTAAGAATCAAAAGGTCATCATCTTAATTGACAATTTCAAAACTCATTATTTTATTCACCATAATTTTTCCCAAGAAACCCATTGCTATATGCATGAATTCGACAAATTTGAAATCATGATTCCAATGGTGGTTCCATGAAATGTGGGGGGGTGTTGTGAAAATGTGTGTCTGCAAATTGGGAAGTACCACCTGAAATCTCATATTTTTTCTATTGAAATGGGTGGTTGTGATATTGTGCTCGGTGTGGAATGGTTAGGCTCTATTGGTCCCAACCTCATGGATTTTAAGGAAGTAACCATGCAATTCCAGTAGGAGGGAGAACAATATAAATTCCAAGGAACCACAGCAGGATCCTCTGATATCATCAGTTCCCATCGAATGGAAAAGATCCTCAAAAAAGGTCATTTCTTCATTGTTTTCCAACTCCATTATATTCAATCAATCGAGACACATGTGGTGCATCCTGACCTCCAATGTATCATCTCCAAACACCAAGTTTTTTTTTCCACTCCCTAGGGACTTCCTCCTTCTCATGGTGTTCGTGATCATTCCATTCCTCTCATCCCCAATAATGTTCCTCCCAATGTTTTCCCTTATCATCATCCCTTTGCCCAAAATAATGAAATTGAGAAAATTGTTCAAGAATTTCTAGTCATAGGTGTTATCCTCCCTAGTACCAGACCCTATTCTTCCCTTGTGGTCATGGTACTAAAAAAATAAGGTACTTGGCATATGTGCCCCAAATTTCTCACCCTCAATAAAATCACCATCATAGAAAACTTTCCCATTCCTTTCATTGATGATCTATTGGATGAATTAAGTGGTGTTGAGTATTTTACTAAACTTGATCTATGTTCTGCCTACCACCAGATGCATATGCATGAGGAAGACATTCCTAAGACTGATTTTCACACTCATGAGGGTCACTATGAATTCTTGGTCACTCCCTTTGGCCTGTGTAATGATCCCTCCACTTTCCAAAGTCTCATGAACCATGTCTTCTGTCCTTTTCTCTGTAATTTTGTCCCAATTTTATTTTATGATATTCTCATCTATAGTAAAACTTGGGCAGGCCATCTTACCCATTTGGATCAAGTTCTCATTCTACTCTCTCAGCACCAACTTTTTCTCAAGAAATATAAATGTGCCTTTGGAGATTTGAAAGTGGAGTACTTACTTCATATTGTTAGCAAGGATGGTGTAAGGGTGGATCCTAAGAAAATTGAAGCTATGCAATATTGTCCATGCCCAAAAAATCTCAATAGATTGCATGGTTTTCTAGGTTTAACATGATATTATCGCAAGTTTGTTAAGAATTATGGAAAAATTGCAGCGCCTTTTACTTCTCTCCTAAAAAAGAATGCTTTCACTTGGACTCCAACAACTGATCAATCATTTCAATAATTGAAAGAATCTATGTGCACAACTCCTGTCTTGGCCCTTCCTGACTTCACAAAGACTTTTTTCCTCAAATGTGATGCCTCTGGGAAATGCATTGGTGTAGTACTTATGCAAGATGGTAGATACTTGGCCTTCACTAGAAAACAAATCTCAAAGTCACATATTGGCTAATAAATATATGAAAAGGAAATGTTGGCTATTCTGCATGTTGTGGATCTCCGACGTCCTTATCTCTCGGGGAAATGCTTCCAAATCAAAATCTACCATCAAAGCCTCAAGTTTTTCCTAGAACAAATGATTTCATCCCAGGAGAAACAAAAATGGGTGACAAAGTTATTTGAATATGATTATGAGATCATTTATAAGAAGGGAAAATAAAATGTAGTGGCTAATGCATTGTTAAGAAAGTACGAGGAAGAAGGATCCCTTTTTTCCCTCTCCTTTATTGTACCAGATTAGCTCCAAGCTATTTTCCAGGAATCGTTGCAAGACCCCAAAACTTCTTGACTGATCCAACAATTGCAAGAAAATTCTCCAGTGTATCCAATGTACTCTTGGGACAATGAAGAGCTTCACTATAAAGGTTGTATATATTTAAGCCACCATTCACAACTTAAATCCATGGTTGTTTCTAAGATTCATGCTTCACCCACAACAGGGAATTCCAGGTTTACCAAAACCTACGAACGCGTTACACATTCTTTCTTCTGGGATGGTATCAAATAAGACATCTGCACCTTTGTGGATGAATGTGATGTCTGTCAATGCAACAAGGGGGAAATTGTCAAAGCTCTAGGCACACTACAACCGCTTCCGATTCCACCAATGATTTGAGGGGACATTTCTATGGATTTCATTGTGGGATTACCTAAATCTGGAAATAAGTCAGTCATCATGGTGGTAGTTGATCATCTTTCCAAATATGTTGATTTTTGTGCTCTTCGATACCCACTCCCAACATCTGCAGTGGTTCATATTTTCATGGATCATATTTACAAGCTTCATGGCATGCCTCATTCTATTGTATTTGACAGAGATCCCACTTTCACCAACAATTTTTGGCAAGAAATATTTAGGCTCCAGGGAACACAATTACATCTTAGTAATGATTATCACCCACAGACTAATGGAAAAATGAAATTTGTAGACAAGTTTTTGAAACATATTTGAGGTGTTTTTCATCTGTCCGAAAACATCAGTGGGATTAGTGGTTACTCCTAGATGAATGGTGGTATAACACATCTATAACACCCTTGTTTCCCCCAACTTGTAATTAATAATTGATTAGGATTATCATGTTGTGGCATGGGAATAATGTAAATGTATTATTGTTTAATTCCCAATAACTGACTATGGGGGTGAAGCCTTGAAAGTACTAGCCATGATATCACTAGAGGAAATAATGTGAAAATGATAAGACACCAATTAATAAGAAAAGGAATGGTGGTTGAACCATCAACTACCCCGTGAATGGAAGCATGGTATAGCTGCATAAGGTCAACTTGAAGTACCATAGGGTCCTGCAGACCCTGACTGACATGGTTTTCCTTGTGACAGAAGGAACATGATAGGAGGGATGTGCATGCAAGGCACACCAGAGAATAAAAAGAAGAGTGGATAATGTGAGGGTATGGACAACAAAGAATGAGATGAAGGGCATGATATTGGTGTTGAGGAAGCATCTGATAAATGACAGAGGGGGAGAAAACTCAGAGAGTTTGCAGAAAATGGGACTTGAACAGAAGGGTGAGAGCTTCATGCTGAGGAAGCACCTGATAAACCTTGCGGAAGATGTGAAGTAGAAAGGATCGTTGATAATTGGCATAAATTCCTTGGTGATATAATGTCTTGGAAATGGGGTGGCCAGAGAACTAAGATTGAATGCCTATGATCCTATGGTTGGGTGGAAAGGAAAATACCCACAGTCTGTTAGTTGGCTACAACATGTAATAGATAAGTATTGTCACATCCTGTGTATTTAAGCGATAACTGTGAATTAAATTTGGATATCCCATGAATGTTGAAGGGATGGGCATGTTTTCTTAATGGTTATATTGTATCCCTTGAACTCTGCCTAATTGTGTATTTAGGAAAATAAGGAATTCTCTGGCCTATATGCGTAAATTCCTGAGCCCTATGGTGGCTCAAGTTAAAATAAATGAACTGTGAATTTGTTGACTTTGGGCATAGCCTCACGTGTGCATGCCGGTACTCCTAGTTAATTTGAAGGAAGGAGTCAGTTAAGCTCAGGAGAGGTAGTGCATGTATGCACAGAGTCTCTGCGAGGTGGGTAGATATCAAGAACCCATTTAATTCTAGTGTTGATTAATGAGCACAAGGGGTGAATGAAGGATTTCTCTCAGTGTTATGTTCAAGAGAATTAGCGCAAAATACCTAAGTACTTAAGGAGTTTACAAATATCAGGTAGGATAGCAAGATTTAAGTCTCGAAAGGAGAGATCATTTCATTTTGAATACAAATGTATGAGATTAGTTGAGGAGAAGTTGAAGTTCTTCACGATCGTCCGATCTGGAGAAGGAACGTGGGTGTTAAACCTTAGAACACCTCAAACTTTGCGGGTCCGGTGAATTGAGCATACTCATCGTACGGGAGGTGAATTCACTTGAAGTCCTGAAGTTAATCTAGGTTGTAGATATGAGGATGGCCAGGAACCATCCTTTCCATTGGATCTACGATATATTCAGCCTGACGTTGACCACTTCGGGAGGATAGAGGTTTGGTAACACCAAAACCCTCGAAGTTCTAAAGTCCCGAAGTTAATCTGGGCTGTAGATATGAGGATTATCGGGGACTATCCTGACTATCGGATCTACGATATAGTCAACTCGACATTGACCACTTTGAGAGGAAAAAGGTTTGGTAACACCAAAACTCCCAAAGTACCAAAGTCTTGAAGTTAATGTGGACCATGGATCTAAAGATACTTTAGGATCCCTCACGACTGTTCGATCATGGGGATGCGTATATTACGTCGAGATCATATGGGGGCCCATGTGTCGATTAATGAAGTTACCATGTGTCCCTCTCATAGTGGCACACACTGGGACAAAAGGGACCCTTGAATGGAAGTTACGAGCCACAAATCTCTGGGGTCACTTAGATACCCTTGGAATGTCAGATTTAGGTTGTGGTCAACCTGACACTAACCAACTCCAGGAGAAAAGATGAGTGTGTTGAACAATAAATACTAAAGTCTAGAGAACCAAAGTTCATATGATCCATCCATCAGCTAAGGAAAAGTGTCACCGGATATTTCATTTCGAAAGATAGCCACTTCGAAGGAAAGTAGGGTCGCATGAGTTAAGAACTCCCAAAGCACGAACTACTAAAGTAAATCACTATGGTCGATCTGAGAGGGATACACGCCAGTAGATCATAGAGTATGCGAACTCTAGATGAAAGGAAGTGGAACATTGACCAGAAGTTGTCTGAAGCTCCAAAAGTAAGGAATCATCCTAGCCGTTCTTTGTCAAAACACGTGGGGGCTGGAGATTTACTCCAGGTGAAAATAACTCTAGAGGAATTGAAGAGTAAAGTCATAAGAATTCCCAAAGGCCGGAGTACCATATTTCATCAGAATCATCCATTGGAATAGGATGTGTGGAATGAGATCCGTTACTCCGGAGGATTGGAACTCCAAAAGAAATAACGCAGAGGAACATTGACTACAAGTCACCCGAAGTGGGGCAAAGGACGAATATCGACCATTGATTGAGGAAAACATGTGGTGCTCGATCTATAACTCTGGGTATGGAGTAATTTAGAGGAAAAAGGGTTTGGAGTGTTTGAAACACCCGAACGCCAAAGTCTCGAAGTAGATCATAACCATCGATCATGAGGGACATGTGGTGCTCGATATATAACTCTGAGTGTGAAGTACTTCAGGGAGAAAATACTTTGGAGCATTCGAAAATCCTGAATGCCGAAGTCTCGAAGTGAATTAGGGCCATCCAAATATCTAAGGATATGCGGTGTCAGATTGATAACTTCATATATTTTCCACTCTGAAATATTCATGTGGTGGTTGTCTTGGTGTCTGTTCATAACCCATGGTCATATGCAAGTATAGATGGATGGAAGAACCCGAAGAAATTGGGAGAGGATATCTTCCAGCTCTGAGTTTGGTTCGGAGCATGGAGACCATGGTTGGGAAGCTCTGGAAGAGAAGAATGGAATAGATACCCCAAATGGGAGTTTTTATTTCATTAAGACGAATGACATTTTGACGCCCCACCATGGGTGTGTTACAAATTGGTTTCAGAGAACAACAACAATAATTGGCCTTCTTGGGCTCATGCATGAGTCGTATGAAAATATTTCTGGAGGACTTTAATGGGTAAAACCCTATCTTACCGCATTCCTAAGAGGCTTAGAAAACGTCTACTGAAGAGAGGAATGAGATCCTTTACTATTGATATATGTTTTGAGAATTGGCACTGTATGCTGCTAATGTTCCCAAATAAACAAGTTGACTTCACTGTGAAATTGTACGTGTTGTTGTATAGTCATAAGATTTGGTTACCAAGGCTAAGAGGAGCCTGTGGAGAATATTACTGGCAAACATAAACCATCTACATAAGTTCCTTGAGTAGAAGGAGGAATATTTAAAATACAGTTGGGATTTTACCCAATGATATTGAATCATGATAGTCTGTGACAAAGAGAGCCTAACATTTCTTGGGAAATGATAGTCGATCCTACAGGAATAATATTATGATGAAGAACACTAATATTTAAACTAAAATAGCAATTTGAACAGATGGAGAGGATCCGTAGTAGTAATGATTATTGCTTTAATGAATTTTTAAACCTAGTATAGGTGTATAACCCCTCGCATTCAGAGGAATGAGTCTGGTGACCATTCCATGAAAAGGGAGAGAATGAGCAACTCTTGGGTTTCAAAGTCAACTGAGAAATACATTTTATTTCTAGATACATGAATTGTTGGACAAGGTTTTTCTAATCAAGATGATAAAAAGATCTATAGAAATATAGAGTGATTGAGTGAGAAATCACAACAACCTCCCTTGCTTGGTGGATAGGAAACTAATCTGATAAATTTCTTGTGGGAGGAGGAGAGTGGCCTCCATTCCTGACAGTGTTGAACATAAGGAAGAATTCTAGGTGTAATGGTCAACACCGATCTTGACCTAAAGATACTCTCGATTTCTGAACTACGATACTTAGTAAGTAACATAATTTGAAATTGCATTCAAGATTTAAGGGAATAGTCCAAATGGTATTAGACATTAAATTGTTAAAATTAAGATAAAATGGTTGAATAAATGTTGATCATGTATGTGGTAAAGGAAGTGTTGGGGAACTTCTAGAAGACCAATGGGTCAGATTGACATCGAGTGGTGGATGGTAGCCATATAGATATAGTTGGAAGCTATTTTGGGTTGATTCTGTTACATTGGGCATGGTTATAATTTCCTAGATTGTATTTATAAGTTGGGTAATGTTCTAGTGATGTTGAGGAAAGAGTGTTTTCTTGCTAGCTGTTATTGTATAAAAAGGGAACATAGGTATGACTATGTCTGATTCAACTTCCATGTGGATGTTGTGTGAATGACTGCAAGCTCTCAAGTGAGAGGGAGACTCAGTGTTGAGTGTTACTATGAGGCTTGTCATAAGGATGGAAACAATATCCATGGAGGAGGATCTGGAAGTCTGAGATGCCCATGTGCATGCATGACATGGAAAGGGTGCAAGCAATGAGCTTGCATGATGAATGTTTGGTTAAGTTTGTGTGTGTTTATGCTTGAGTGGATGGATTTAATGCATTGCGAAGCTTCTTGATATGGAGCCTGATAGTAATACTAGTTAGGTATGACTGATATTAAATGTGAAAGTGATGCACATGTATGATGTAAGGATATATGTATACTAAAGGCACAATATGGTTGTCTTGATGAGTGATATGTAAGGCAAGAATTGTACTTGCCAAGATTAAGTGAATACCATGGATGCATGGTTGACTCCATTTTTAAAGAGTCATGAAAGTTTTGTTTTGAATGATAGATTAAGGGGAATGCACTCCATTCCCTCAGGAAAGATGAGTATAAATAAATTAAAGAGTAAATGAGCAAGGATGGTATGTTGTCAGGATAAGAGGCAAATGATTATTCCTTGAGTATCACATGAGAATGATTTTGAAAAATCATGAGTTGACTAATTTTAGAATAAATATGTATGTAGGATGTGAAATATACCCATGGAAGCTACACACAGACTTTTGATTATGCACATGGTTAAGTAAATAATGGATGTAAGTTAAAAAAACCAGAATATGTATGGATACATAATTTGGGTGCATGACAAAGATGCATGTTTATATCCCTATGTAATATTTGGTAAACAACTAAAGATAACTCAAGGTTAAGTCCATTATAGATAGTGATGGACATGCAATAAGGAAGTTGTATGATGATGGATTTCTCTGTCGGAGAATTGTGTGAAAACTCTTCTAGGAGGACAGATTCACAACCTTAATAACTATTGAGAACTAAGCAGTGAGATAATCT
>ML798959.1:474244-500623 GCA_009831015.1 Picea engelmannii
AGTGAATGAATAAATGAGTACGTTTGATTGAATAGGATTGGTTGAAGCCATGTTAATAAAAGGAAGTTGTATGCCTCAGATACCCAAGTAGAGTATGATTCAGGAAGGAAACCCTGATCGAATTAGGATACTAAAGAATAGAGGAGATGAATGTGAGCAACTCATCGGAGGGAAGAACAATCACAATCATCAAATCGACTTCACTATCCACTGGAGTTAACGGATCAAACACTAGTTGTTTGATTATATTGATGGTCAGGGATCATTGCGAAGTGAAAAGGTGAAACTAGTTCACGACCTACAATCAACCAACGACATTGATATCATCGGGGTGGAATATCAACGACCACGATTAGAAAGAGTCGGGAGAGCACTTTCCAGATTGTGGAGATTGGGCCCCGCAATCACTATGAACCGTTGATATATGAACATAGATTGATGGTTGGGAATCATTGCGAATCGTGAAGGAGAAATTTACATACGTGCTAGTTCATGAATCGCAATCAACCAACACCATTGATCTCATCGGGGTGGAGTATCAACAACCACAATTAGACAGAGTCGGGTGAACACTTTCCAAATTGCGGATATTGGGCCCCACAATCATTGTGAACCGTCAATTTGTAAACAAAGATCGATGGTTGGGAATCATTGCAGAGCACGAAGGAGAAATTTATAGACATGCTAGTTCATGGCCCGCAATCAACCAACATCATTTACCTCATCGGGGTGGAGAATCAATGACCACGACTAAAAGAGTCGGGTGAACACTTTTCAGATTGCGGAGATTAAACTCTCCGATAAAGAGCGAGCATATTGGGCTTCCGCAATCGTTGCGAACTGATGATCTATGAATGATTGGTGGGAGAACCTGCAAGGAACCCACACGTTAATGACGTGTAAAAATCGTACTGTGATTGGGTTTTGTGGTTGAATTTATCACATCGAAGCTCTGTTCTTAATCTAAATTCTTGGTCAAACACTTATGTGTTGGAATTATTATTATCTATAAATTCTGTGGTTTAAAATCGATAGAGGGCTAATATTGACAACCCGCAATCATTGTAGAGATTTCATATGCACATTGGTTAACATCGATACGTGTACCCATAATTTAAATTCAATATAATATTGTTTTGAGTTTGGGATCTGATCGTAGATCAGATGACCCATATTCATTGCGGATATCAGGAGGAGAATTAAACCGTGAGCTAGTTGAGGTTCCACAATCCCTTGCAACCATTGGATTTTGGGGAAGACATATCTACATCGTCAATTTGTAGGCAAGGTCTTTATCCAGGATCATAGCGCCTAGACACGGGAACTGAAAGGATAGTGCATGAAAATAATAGAGCTGAGATCACAGCTCTCGATTGCATGGAGAGAAAATGGATTTCCTCTAGGTCAGTAAAGGAAGATAGACTTTATCACTCTGTGTTAGACTGTGGTCACGGTGAATGGTTCTATGGGAATAAAGGTGCTCATAGTTAGTACATTGCATGGAATTTCTTCGAGGAAATGCATGTTTTCATGAGAGGAATACAATGAACCTTCCATTGAGGAAGGAGGACCTTCCAAAAATTCTACTTACATTGTATGGATGTCAAAGGAAAGAAAATTTGGGTGACCATGAGTATGGTCACCTTGGTTACTAACGAGGAAAGAATGCTTGGGTGCATTCAAGAGAAACTGATAGTTTCATATGTGCTGACTTTGGATCATAACCAACATGTAGCAGGAAGCACAGTCCAGCTACCATGATGAACATGAATGAATAAGAGATGTGGTGAAGAGATTGGCTAAGCTACAACACACCATGGAAGAGTGATGGTCATAAATTGTGGCAGACTTGAAATCAATGTGAGGGTGCATTGGGTATGACTGTGGCCATGCACATTAGCACATTGATTAAAGCCATTTAATACTTGAATTGCACTTGGAAAATTTAGTATGTTGATAGGATGCTTACATAATAATAATATTTCCTTTTTTCTTTATATAACCTAAATAGATGAAAATGACTTGGACTGTTAATATGCATCGTATGAAAATATAGTGTGCATGAAAGCTAACAATTTGTTTGGCTGAGGAAAGTTGACTTGTAGGAAGAATGAGTCTTGGATATGGAAATGTTGTAAGCCCATAAGGTAGAACGATTGCTTGCTGAGCTAAAACTGTTATGGGGAGGAAAGTCCCATGCTGGTGAATCTAGTTCCATGTGGAACAGATCTGAAAATAAATGAGGAAATTGGAAAATCTATGGGTGACAAATTTGCAATAAAATTTTGAAATTTCAAATTTATGATAATGTCTCATGAATTTATGTATACCTGTGATACAGGTGAGAAGAAAATATCTGTCCAAAAGATATAGATGAAGGTTGCCAAGATGGAAAGTGTGAAAAATATCTACTATTGAGCCATGAGAACCTCGTGGTAAGCCATGATCGCTTGGAATATGTTGTGTTGTAGAAAAACAAGCTGAAGGGATGCCTCGATAGAGAAAGTCTGAGGGATTCCTTGACTATAAGGTTCAATGAAGTCTCTGGAATTCTTCCTATGTGAGAAAAACTTGGCAAGGAAAGATGGATCACCCGAGTAACTGTATAATAGAGAAGGGGATGCTTGAGCCTAGGACTGGAGGGCGAGTGACCGGAAGGAAGAGGAGACTCTAATAGTTCTTGTAAAATATTTATTGGGATCATGCACACAATGGGTATGTCAGGGAAAAAAAGTGATCTTGGATAACAAGAAAACCGTGTGGATACAAATCCACAAACTGCACAGATAAGTATTGTGCGAGATTAAGAAATTTTCTTAGAAATTTTATGCAACAACAAAATGTTTTTTCATGAGACATTGATTAATGTGCATGTTGTCCAAGAATTATTGAAGGCAGAGGATGAATATTAAGAGTCTTAAAAAGGACCTGACCGATGAATAAGGTCAAGACTTCTGAAGTGGATGAATGAGAAAGGCATGAAAAGTGTTACTGAGAAAGAACATCGAGGATGATGTTCCTTTTTAAGGGGGAGGGTATTGTAACACCCATGTTTCCCCCAACTTGTAATTAATCATTAATTAGGATTACCATGTTGTGGCATGGGAACATTGTAAATGTATTATTTTTTAATTGCCAATAATTGACTGTGGGGGTGAACCTTGAAAGTACTAGCCATGATATCACTAGAGGAAAGAATGTGAAAACGATAAGAGAAAAATTAATAAGAAAAGGACTAGTGGTTGAACCATCAAATACCCCATGAATGGAAGCATGGTATAGCTAAAGAAGGTTATCCCAAAGTACCACAGGGTCCTGCAGACCAAGACTGACCTACGTTTCCTTCTGACATAGGGAACAAAATAGGAGGGATGTGCATGTTGTAAATGTGTTGAACCTGCACATAATAGATCTAGCTAGAAAATAACACACATTTATAGAGAGAAATTAAGAAAGAAGAAGCAAGATAGAAAGAATGGAAGAATTCTCATTAAACGTATTCCACACTCAAAGAGTGAATAATTTACAATAGATATAGGATACATGAGTAACTAATAAGCCACAATGGTGATCTAGAGTGATCCAGACACACACCAGTAGTTACAGGAGTGAATTGCCACCTAGTCTAGTCTCTCAGGTAGTTACGGGAGTGAACTGCCACCTAGCTTAGTTAACTAGTCAACTAGTATTCAGTTAACTGACTGAACAAATAGTAGTGAGTTGGTTATGATCCCAATGTTGCATGGTGACAAAACCAATGCAACATCTAAACTCAACTCAACTAGTCAAACTGAAGTGTCAACTACAAGAGAATATTCTCCAGGTGGAATATTTTCCTCTAAAATATAGGAGACTAGATAATGACTAATTATGACTAATAAACAAGGGATAACCTTAGGAAAAATAAATCCTAGGTGTGTGTGAAGTAACTCCAACACCCCCCCTGAACATCACTATGGTGAAAATAAAGAATGGGTCCCGGCTACGAGGCCATGTCAGGTACCCAAATACAAAAGATACACTGAACTAAATGAGGAAAGAGGAAAAACCTCATGGGAACCCCCCCCCCCTCAAATTACAATGCATAAAATAAAAAATGAGAAGGAACAAAAAACAATTGCTAAGCAACCCTGTCCTTCACTACAAGAAGACCTCGCAACTGTGCAAGCTTGTGCTTGTTGAAGATTTTATTGAAGATGTAGATGTCTGCACGGATCTAATGAAGTATATGCATCATTTATATTTCCACACATATCCACTTTATCTTCTTGTAATGAATAATATCCAAATAAATTTTGGATCAAATTTTGAAAACCATGCGGCCGTTTCCAGAAAAATGCTGAAATTTTGTTGATTTTAAAATGATCATAACTTCACTTTCCGGAGTCCATTTCGGACGATTCTATTTTTGAAATTGGATATTTTCTCGAGAGGAATTCAAATATCCAATTTGTTTCTACAATTTTGGCTCATAAAATATCATAATGGAGTCTTATGTGCGTGGCTCTCTTTTTGTCTCCTGAGATGCATGCATTACGCATGGAAAAGTGTCTGCATGTGACTCCTGAGATGCATGCCATATATCTTACACATGAATTTCATAAAACAAATATGAAATGGAGTAGACATCATCTTCAATTATTGGAATACAAATTTCTGCAAATACTTGTGTAAAAGGCTCTTCAAACTGAGATGATTTATCTTCCAGTGGCTTTTCTACATTCTCTATCTTGTCAACATTTTGCATGCATTCTTCCTTATTCCAAAATAAAACCTCCAATCTGATCCATAAATCATTTGGAGTGAATTCTTGTGAGTCATCATATACTTGATGGAGAATTTCGGGATAAATAAAATAGGGGATACATCCTATGGCCATATCTTGTCTATTGAGAAAGTCATTTTTCTCATCGACAGAATCAGGCTCTACTTCCATTGCCATAGTTATTTGGTACAAGCCTCTGCATCTGATCATAAGAAGATTTTTGGCTTCCATTCCAAATAGTTATGAGGCATGAGAAGTATTTATGGCGAATAATCCATATTTTTGTTGTCTTCAATCTTTTGTACCTGTAAAAAGTTTTTGGGTGTAGCTTTTGCTTAGCAGTCTTCCAGCTCTGATACCATGTAAATGTGTTGAACCTGCACATAATAGATCTAGCTAGAAAATACTACACACATTTACAGAGAGAAATTAAGAAAGAAGAAGCAAGATAGAAAGAATGGAAGAATTCTCATTAACCGTATTCCACACTCAAAGAGTGAATAATTTACAATAGATATAGGATACATGAGTAACTAATAAGGCATAGTGGTGTTCTAGAGTGATCCGGACACACACCAGTAGTTATAGGAGTGAATTTCCACCTAGTCTAGTCTCTCAGTCAGTTATGGGAGTGAACTGCCACCTAGCTTAGTTAACTAGTTAACTAGTCTTCAGTTAACTTACTGAACAAAGAGTAGTGAGTTGGTGATGATCCCAATGTTTCATGGTGACAAAACCAATGCAACATCTAAAATCAACTCAACTAGTCAAACTGAAGTGTCAACTACAAGAGAATATTCTCCAGGTTGAATGTTTTCCCCTAAAATATAGGAGACTGGATAATGACTAATTATGACTAATAAACAAGGAATAACCTTAGGAAAAATAAATCCTAGGTGTGTGTGAAGTAACTCAAACACATGCAAGGCATGACAAAGAATAAAAATAAGAGTGGAGAATGTGAGGAACTGGCTAGCAGAGAATGAGATGAAGGCCATGAGCTTGATGCTGAGGAAGCATATGATAAAAATCATCGAGGCTGTGACATAGGGAGAGAAACCTCAGAGAGTTTGCAGAAAATAGGACCTAAGCAGAAGGTCGCGAGCTTGATGTTGAGGAAGCACCTGATAAACCTTGCGGAAGAGGTGAAGGAGAAAGGATTGTTGAGAATTGGCATAAATTACCTGGTGATATCATGACTTTCCACGAGGATGGCCAGGGTGATAAGAACGAATGCCTTTGAGACTATGGTTGGGTAGAAAGGAAAACACCTACAGTCCATTAGTTGGCTACAACCTGTAATAGATAAGTATTCTCATATCCTGTGTATCTAAGGATCCTTTAGGATCTCTCATGACCGTTCGATCATTGGGATGCATACATTACATTGAGATCATATGGGGGACCATGTGTCAAGAAATGACATTGCTAGATGTACCTCTCGGAGTGGCACACACTAGGACTCAAGGGACCCTTGAATGTAATTTACGAGAATTATATCTTTGGGGTCATGTAGATACTCTCAAACCGTCATATTTAGGTTGTGGTAAGCCCAACACTGACCAATTCCGGGAGAAAATAGGAGTGTGTTGAACAAGAAATCTCAAAGGTTGGAGAGCCAGATTTCATTTGAGTCATCCATCAACTGAGGACAGGTGAGATAATATCTTCCATTTTGGAATATAGCCACTTCAGAGGAAAGTAGATTCACGGGAGTTAAGAACTTTTGAAGCCCAAACTGTCGAAGAAAATCACAACCGTCGATCTGAGAGGGAAACACATTAGTAGATAGCGAAGTCTGGAAGTGAGAACTCTGGATGAAAGGAAGTGGAGCATTGACCAGAGGTTTTCCAAAGATCCAAAGGTAAGGAATCATCCTAGTCATCTGTTTTCAGAGCACATGGGTGCTGGAGATTTACTCCGAGTGAAAATCACTCCAGAGGAATTGAAGAGTAAAGGCACAAGAACTCCCAAAGGTCGGAGCATTGGAGTTCATCAGAATTGTCCATTGGAATAGGATGCATGGTATGATATATGTTACTTTGAAGGATTGGTAGTCTGAAAGAAAGAATGTGGAGGAGAGTTGACTATGATTCACCTGATGTGGGGCAAAGGATGGATATCGACCCTTGATCAGGGAAAAAACACGACACTCGATCTTTAACTCTAGGCATGAAGTAATTCAGAGGAAAAGGGGTTTGGATTGTTCGAAACTCCTGAACACTGAAGTCTCGAAGTAGATCATAAATGTCGATCATGAGGGATGCATGGTGATCAATCTGTAACTTCAAGAATAGAGTACTTCAGGGAGAAAATAATTTGGAGCATTCGAAACTCCCCAACGCCAAAGTATTGAAGTGAATTAGGTCCATAAAATATCTAAGGACACGCGAAATCAGTTTGAGAACTTCAGATATTTTCCACTCCAGAAGATTCGCACGGTGGTTGTCTTGGTGCCTGTTGTCTTAGATTCTGGTCATAACCCATAGTCATATGCGAGTATAGATGGATGGAATAACCTGAAGAACTTGGGAGAGGATATTTGCCATCTCTGAGCACAGTTCAGAGCATGGAGACCATGGCTAGAAAGCTCTGGAAGAGGAGAATGGAATAGAGACCTCGAATGGGGGTTTTGATTTCCTTAAGAAGAACACAATTTTGATGCCCCACCATGGGTGTGTTACAACATCTTACCATATTTCAACCCGTATGATTCCTTTTGAAGTAGTATATGGAAAAAATCCCCCGTAAGTCCTTTCCTACATACGAGGGGTATCGAAGGTTCAAGAGTTTGACACAGCTCTTACAATTCATTATGCAATTCTCCATTCTCTCAAAGACAATTTGGTCATGGCTCAGGATTGTATGAAACAAAAAGAAGATAAAGGACATTCATAATGCCAATTTTCTTAAGGAGACCAGGTGTTTCTTAATCTACAGCCTTAGAACAAGACTTCACTTAAAGATAAACACTGTAAGAATATTACTCCAAAATTTAATGGTCCTTATACAATTCTCAAGCACGTGGGAGTAGTGGAATATCAGTTATCTTTGCCCATCCATTCTAAGATCCATCCTATTTTTCATTTATCATCCTTAAAGAAGGTGATTGGAACTAATTTCCAAACTCAAACCAATGTTCCGTAGTTGGATGTTGAAGGTTCCATATGGTTGTAGCCACAAGCAGTCTTGGACCAGCATGAACGTCATCTCTTGATCCAGGTGGATATTGGTGGCCACCTACCTATTCCACTTGGACCCACACCATTGTTTCTTTCAGTTTTTTAGTTTCCTTAATTGTAGCACAATTTACTATTTTTAGCAGTTCTTCGGGTCTTGAACTTTTGGCACTGTTTTGAGGCCCTAAACGACATTTTTTGGGCATGAGTTCTCCGGTGAATATGAGTCTCTTCCAGACTCGATATTTTCTATTAGCAGTGTAGTCCTCGGATAGATGTTTCTAATGATGTATCATGTGCGTCAAACAAAGATAGTATGCCAAAGTTACAACCCCGGGAAATTGATGTACCGATTTACCCCAACGGGGCCCATATTTTGGCGTTTCATCTCCTAGGGTTAGGTTTTTGGATGTTTAGGGTTTTCCATTGTTTCTCATTAATATATAGGCCTTCGAGCCTCATTGTAATAGGCAGTTCAGAGGCTAGTATCCACCACATCTATTCTCAGAGATAAGCTACCAACGCCCTAGCTAGTTTATTTCCATTCTGTCTGTAAGCATTTTTCAATCATTTGTTATTAATGAAATGAAGTCTTATTTCCGCTGCATCTCTGCGTTTATGTGTATTTTTGTATTTCATTGTTTTCCTACATAAATCCAAATTAGTAGTATTAGAGAAGTCTGCTCGTTCTCGATCTTTCTTTGCATGTCCCCAACGAGGTCGGGGTATAAGGAGTTGGGGCTCGATCTGGTTGAACCTTTGCAAGATCAGTCTCGCAAACCCTGAAGACCACCCATGGGGGAAGAAAAGAAAGATGAGGGAGCAAGAGATCCTATCAAAATGTTTCTCGAGGAGGCCCTTGAGAAACAAAGGAACGCGATGATGGACAACTTGGCCCAGATTCTTCAACGAATTCCCACTAGCGGCACATCGACATCGAACAGCCACTCTGGAGGCGCCAATCCTTTTAAGGTACAAGTAAAATTTGACATTCCCATATTTGAGGGCCAAATAGATGCAGATGTTGTATATAGATGGTTGAACCTATTAGAAGGATATTTCTCGGTTCATGAATTTTCCGACTGAGAAAGGATTATTTTCACACTCCTCAAAGCCGCCCCCCATGTCAAGGACTCGTGGGAAACCTACTCAGAGCAATAGGGTGAGGGGGAACCCTCTCTGTTCTCAACCACACCCACTTGGAATTCTTTTTGAGATGCCATAAAGGAACAATATTATCCCGTGGGGAGCTATGAGGACAAATACATACAATGGACTACGATGCGGCAGCAAAGGGACCAAGATGTGCATGAGATGATGAATCTGTTTCATACCCTATGGACAAAGTTGGGTATCAAAGATTCAGAGAAACATTTGGTGTTAAAGTGCTGCAGTTGTCTGCACAGATACATTCAGGAGGAAATGGAGTTCCTCGAAATCTCCTCACTTGGTGTGGCATACCGATATTCTACCAAGATTGAGTAGAAGTTCAAACAGAAAAAGTGAGACTTTGGGTCTGTGAATCAGAAGCAAGGGAAAGGTACCCCCAAACCACAAAATAAAGGACCAAGCCAAGGTGGAGCAGCCCAGGATAACCTGCCAAATCCACAAGAAAATAACAACACCATGAAACCAAAAAAGGACACGAGGAAGTGGTGTGAGTTCCACAAGAGCTCCACTCACAACAAAAGTGAGTGTCGGGCCAAGGAGTCATTGGTAGTTGAGTTGAAGGCTTCTGAATCAGATGCATGCTCCAACTCTGAATTAGAACCTGATAAGGGGAATGATATAGGGAAGCAGATTATCGATGCAGAGCCCAACACCATCGTTGCCACCATGAATATCCAGAAGGAGGAACCAGAAGATCCAGAGGAGGCAAAGCGTCTCTTCCATTCTAAGATGTGGGTAAAGGGTTCCCTGTTGCAGTTCATTATTGATAGCAAGAGCCAGAAGAACCTCATCTCAGTAGAGGTCATGAAGCAGCTAGGCTTGATGACCACAACACACCCACAACCATACACCATCGGGTGGTTTCACCAAGGACGAGACCTCTGCGTCAGCCAACAATGTCGCATTCCCTATAGCATCAATCCCTTCATGGATGAGGTATTATGTGAAATTTCTCCTCTTGATGTTTCTGATGTATTATTAGGCCAACCGTACTTGTGGAAGAGACGTGCTCTGTATGAGTCCAGGCGTCGTGATGTTATTATCACCTTGGGAAATAATCTGTATAGGATACCGAAGATAACATCGCCTACCACCATCTCTTTGGTTACTGCAAAACAATGCAGTAAGCTCATTTCCAAAACCAGGAAATTTGTTTTCCTGATGATCCACCCTCACGGAAAGAGGAAGACTGTGGCCATGACGTCCAGATAGGGCCCCACTACACGAAACCAACATATGGATAAGGTCGTGGAGGAGTACGAGGACATCTTCACCTCCCCCGCAGGGGTGCCTCTACACTACTAGGTCAAGCACCCCATCGATCTGACCCCAGGTGCACCGCTACCCAATGGACCCATCTATCGGTGCTCTGTTATGGAGAATGACGAAATCAAGAGACAGATTTAGGAGCTATTGTAGAAAGGTCACATCCGGTCGAGTTCATCACCCTGTGGGAGCCTGATCGTGTTGGTGCAGAAGAAGGATGGGACTTGGTGACTTTGCATTGACTATCGAGCACTGAACAAGATCACTGTTCGGAATAGGTACCTGATCCCACAGATTGATGACCTTCTAGACCAACTCTAGGGGGTGAAATATTTCAGCAAGATCGAATTGAAGTTGGGGTATCACCAGGTACCAATCGAACCCTCTGATGTGTGGAAGACTGCCTTCAAATCCAAGGAGGGCCTTTTCGAATGGTTGGTCATGCCATTCGGGTTGATGAATTCCCCTGCAACCTTCATGAGGCTAATGGATGACATCCTATGGCCATTCACCAACTCGTTTGTAGTGGTGTACTTGGATGGCATTATGATCTTCAGCCAGACTTGGGAAGAGCACCTCCACCACATCCGATAGGTCCTCCAAACATTGCGACAACACAAGTTGTGTGCAAATTTGGAGAAATTCACTTTTGGAATGACCTAGGTTCAGTATCTGGGATACATTATTGATGAGCAGGAGGTGCATGTAGATCCAACAAATATCTGTGTCATTCGGGATTGGCCAGCCCCAACCACCCTAAGAGAGCTCCGCAGCTTTTTAGGTCTTTCCAATTTCTACTGCAGGTTTGTGTTGGGATTCTCTCATATCACTTGGCCCTTGATTCAAGTCACCAAGGGAGGAGCTAAAGAAAAATTCTTTTGGTCTGAATCTCAACAGAAGGCATTAAGGTATTTGAAGTATTGCCTTTGCTCTGCACCAGTGCTCACATTACTAGACTTGCAACAACCATTTGAGATTGAGACAAATGCCTCTGACTATGCCATTGGGGTGGTCCTTACTCAACATGGACATCCAGTGGCATATCACAGTGAGACACTTTTTGACACAGTCCGGAAGTATCCCAGTTATGACAAAGAAATGTATTCCATTGTGCAGACTTGTTGAAAATGGAAGCATTACATTTTGGGAAAGGAAACAGTCATCCACACAGACCACCAACCCCTGCAGTTCATACAGACACAAGGGAAGTTACAGAATGATCGCCATAAGAAGTGGTCCACATACCTGCAATAGTTTCATTTGAAAATTAAGTACAAGAAAGGCAACACCAATAATGTTGCAGACTGCCTCAGTTGACCACCCATCATGGCACTAACCACTGTTCTCAACTCTTGTGGGCACGAGACTTCTGATTGGTCGCTTCTCTACATAAGTGATCCAGAATTTGGCCACACATACAATACACTCTTGGAGGGTAAGCAAGTTCCCAATTTTCACCTCCAGGATGCCCTGCTTTGTCACCTAGGACACCTTTGTGTTCCTTCAAGTGAGCGTGCCAATATGATTTGGGAGGCACACTATAGTTGGTTTGCTGGGCATTTCAGGGTCGAGAAAACCATGGCAGTACTGCAAATGTATTTCTATTGGCCGAACCTTCGACAGGATGTCGGGAATTACATCAAGTCCTGCACTACTTGCACCATTTCCAAACCGACGATCAAGAAGAAAGGCCTCTATACTCATCTTCCTACCCCCAGTCGACCTTGGGAATTCATCTCTATGGATTACATGTCAGGCCTTCCTTATACTAAGCATGGCAATGACTGTGTTTTTGTGGTCGTCGACTGATTCTCGAAGATGTCCATTATGATGGCCTGCAAGAAGAATATCACAGCAGAAGCCACTGCTAAACTCTTCTTTGAACGAGTGTGGGTACACTTTGGGATCCCACAGTCTATCATCTCAGATCAGGACAACAGGTTCCTCAGTATATTTTGGTCCAACCTCTAGTCGATGCTGGACACCAAGCTCACCAAGTCCACAAATTTCCATCCACAAACTGATGGCCAGATAGAGGTCGTCAACTAGATGATTGTACACATTCTACGCATGTACAACTCAAAGCATCCACGCACATGGGATGAGAGACTCCCCTATGTACAACACAGCTACAACCATGCTCTCCATAGCTCAACCAGCTACAACCCCTTTCAAGTGGGCTTGGGATTCCAGCCACTATGTCCCATTGATGTAGTCATGCCATTTGCAGCTACTCGGGCAGATTCATCCCATGTCTAGTCTGAGGATAACAAGGAAAATAGCTTCATTGAGTGCATTCAACACATCCTCCAACAAGTTCATGACATCTTGGACAGATCCAATGCTAAGTACAAACAATGACATGATCAACATCGGGTGCCACACAACTTCCAGGTGGGCGAGAAAGTGTGGCTATATTTGCAAAAGGAGCGCCTCGCTGGACCCTACCGCAATATTTTCCCGCTCTAATATGGGCCATACACCATCACCAAGGTTGTAGGGGAAAATTCCTTTGAGCTTGGTATTCCACCATTCCTTGGTCTATACCCAGTGTTCAATGTGGACCGCCTTTGGCCCTACTTTCCACCTCTACTAGACACATCCGACATGGAAGAACAACTCACACCAAAAGAGTTAAACCCAGATTGCATGGAACAAGCCACAACTGATCGAATTGTGGACACACTGATCAAGAACACCCACCAAAAGAGGATCCAACTATATCGATTTGTCAAAGCAGGCCAACTCCTTCACCAGGGAAAGTGGCTCACCAGGGACCAAGTTCAGCAGAAGTTTCCTCATCTCATGGAGGAACTCAACGCAATGTGGACCATTGCTTCCTAAGGGGGGAGGAATGATCCAGGTGGATATTGGTGGCCACCCACCTATTCCACTTGGACCCACACCATTGTTTCTTTCAGTTTTTTAGTTTCCTTAATTGTAGCACAATTTACTATTTTTAGCAGTTCTCCAGGTCCTGAACTTCCAGAGCTGTTTTGAGGCCCTAAACGACGTTTTTTAGGCATGAATTCTCTAGAAAATATGAGTTCGTTCCAAACCTGATATTTTATATCACCAATGTATTCCTCGGATATATATTTCTAACGATGTATCATGTGCGTCAAACGGAGATAGTATGCCAAAGTTATGACCCCGAGAAATTGATGTACCAATTTACCCCAACGGGGCCCATATTTTGGCGTTTCATCTCCTAGGGTTAGGTTTTTGGATGGTTTTCCATTGTTTCTCAGTAATATATAGGCCTTAGAGCCTCATTGTAACAGGCATTTCAAAATCCAGTATCCGCCACATCTCTTCTCATAGGTAAGCTACCAATGCCCTAGCTAGTTTATTTCCATTATGTCTATAAGCATTTTTCAGTCATTTGTTATTAATGAAATGAAGTCTTATTTCTGCTGCATCTCTACGTTTATGTGTATTTATTTATTTCATTGTGTTCCTACATAAATCTAGATCATCTCCGTCATCACACCATCAAGGAGGTGTTAGTGCAGTGGAAATATACAACTCTAGAAGATGCCACCTGGGAGTCGACAACTATTCTCCAGGAATTTCCTCATCTCAAGCCTTGAGGATAGGGATATTCTTTAAGGGGGAGGGCATGTTAGGGACCTAAGCCCCCAACTTCTCATGTATGTATAATAATATATTTCCATGTAATAAATGTCAATACTAGTTAATAAGGCCTATTTAATAAATATGAACAAGTCAATGTAAGAAGACCTAATAGAAGCTTCTGCTTCTAGAACGATCTCCCTCTAGAATTTTCTTTAAAATATAAAATTAGTATAAATAAGAGTAGAAGGTATGAGAGGAAGTTTTATTGAGAGTTATTGTAATAGAGCTATGCTCTGCTAGAGGTTTCCCCCTTGAAGAGACAAGTGGACATTGTTTCCTATCAATAAAGGTATTATTTTGGTGTTGTGGTTCCATATATTCTTCTTTTCCGCTACTATATTTCCGTTCTATGTTGTTATTCCATTGGTACTCACTGCAATATTTATATTTTATTCTATTATAATAAATTTGGTTCCTAATAGTCATGGAAAGGAGGGAGAATTGATCTGCACGCAGAAAGGAAAATTGAAGAAATAGGATAAAGACCTGCGTAAAAGCATTAAAGAGAAAATATGATTTTGAGACAATGGAAATGCATAGTAATAAATGAAAATCGACAATGATATTTTGATAGGATGGAAAGTATAGACCATGATCTGTTGAGAAATAAAAATTAATGCACGATCTGGATGAAAATTGAATGTGAAAAAAATTGGATTGGATTGAGAATTGTGGTGAGAAGAGGAATGAAACAAATGGCAACAACCTATAAAATCAGAAAAGGGGCAAAAAGAAAAGGTTATTATTGTTTGTATTCGAAGAGACCAAAGAGATGAGTAAGTTGTAGACAAATCCAAGTTGCATAAACCCATGGAGCCACGAAAGGCGAGAGCATCCTCATTGAAAATGAAGAAACGACACACTAAGAAGACATCAGTAACAATACAGGAAGAAACCCTGAGAGCAGAGGCATCAGATCTAGTCAACTTTCCCAGGGCATATGTATCACCCAAAAATACAACAACAAAGTAAGTTAGAATGCCCAAGGAGCCAAATTATGAACTTGTTACACCAGTGATTCCACCTGGGGTAACTGTTAAGCGAGATATGTTGGGCACATTAGGAATTCTGCGGTTTTTAGACCACGATCTGGTAGATATGAAGAAATTCCTGAAGTTTGCACCACAGAACTATCTGGAACATGATTCAACCCAGACTCATAGGTACTCACAGTTGAGCTGCAAGAGTGGGAAATAGGACTATAATGAGCATGCATATTGAACTTGTTGGATATCCCACATTTTGGCAGAAGTGCATAAATCGACATCTACGCAAAATTATTGTTGAGTTGCGTTCACAAAGGGTTTCTCTAGTTGGATAGGCTAGTGTCTATCAACACCCAAATTATAGTGCAGATTATAATATTTTTGACAACAAGGGAGGACCCACTACCCTTGTTCACACATAAGACTCGGGAAAAATAATTAGTGGAAAAGATGAAGGATAAATATGTCACTCACAGAGGAGCACATGGATTAGAAGTCACGAGAATAAATGATGATTTCGACAAGTTTGTGCTGCAGGTGCTAGTTTTCTAGTTACTCAGGAAATGTCGCAAAGATTAGGTGCCAGGAGGAGTAATAGAAACAATAGAGAAGTGTGCATCAAGAGTGTAGATGAACTGGGAGACATTTTTGGTGAATCAGTTTTTAACTGACTGCAGGGAAGCACATGATAAAGGTATTGATTTTTACTATGTTTGGTTATTGATTTTGATTGCATTAGTTTTTTGGTGGGAGTTGGAAGAAAACGAGTTCTTCGAAGGTATGAGGAAACCGTTCTTGGAAGCGGGGTATGTTTCCTTGTGGCCTACCGTGAACAAGAATAGGAAAATGGACAACAATATCATTTTCTACATTTATAAGGAGACAATCTGGTAGTTTATTAAGGACACACTGGGCATATTACCTCAGACAATTGAAGCATAAAAATAAGTCGCATGATTCAAATAAGGGCCACACCACATGTACATCCAAGAAAAGAGAGATCCATATAAGAAATGGTTTCCAATTGAATATAGATTAACATAACAGGATGTCAGATAATCTGTAAATGAATGGGAAGTATAGTGGAAAACCCTAGTGTCAGAAACAACGCAAAAGGAAACAAAACACCAAGAGAAGAATCAAGAATAAGAACATGAACACGAAGAAAAATAAAATGGTGCAGGTGACACTGAAACAACACCACCCACTGGAGAGAAGAGAAAAGAGTGTCCTAAGAAGAGATCAACACATAAACACAAGAAGAGGAAAGACTAAAAGGAAGTATATATCTAGGAATTAATTGAAGTTGACTTGGATAATATTCAATATTGTGTGAAAGAAGTCAATGAAGAATCATTTCATCGAGCTACATAGAAACATGAGGAAATGCACACAAATGTGTAGGCATAGATAGCTACACTATGCCATATTTTGGAATCCACTAGGATATCACCATTCAAAAAGTTAGAATAATAACAAAAAAATATCACAAAAAATATAACAAAGTCACGACAGACATCATATCAAGCATCATCAATAACAATAGAGAATCGGATCATGAAGATATCAACATAGGCCATAGATTTCCCCATGACAGAAATGCAAGAGAACACACAAAAATTAAGTCATATTGACTTAGTGTTGTCACAATTACCATTGAAAGTGCTACATGGATTGTGGACAAGTGTCACAAAAGAGATCCAATTGCATGCATAATCAACTTTTATGGACTTGGTCAAAGTGGTTGTAGACAATGATGCACTACATGCAAAATACAAAAACCTAATGCTAGAACAGGATGAGGCCACACATAGAACATAAAGGTTGAAACATGCAGTGCATGAGGTATACATCAATAGCCTAGAGGTACCAATGGAAGTAGATACTCCCTTGGAATATCAAGTGACAATGATAAGTGAAGCCATTCAAGGCTTCCGCACAAAGATAATCTGTTTGGAAGCTCACACAACTCCGAGTACCCCACTAGAAAAAAGGGAGCACTATGAGAGGAGAACCATAACCATCATGGAGAGAATTAGAAGTTTGGATGTGGCATGTACAAATTTATATGAAGAAAGTACACAAGTGTGGTCTCATTTGATGGAGGATGTAGAGTTACAAGAAATAGAACATAGGTTACATGTTTCATAGGAGAAGGTGCATAAGTTCAAAGAAATAATAAACAATCTTCCAACAACAAAATGAATGAATGCAATAGTTGAGAATATGCAGTTGTACCTTGAGATTAACTAGATAAGATTTCAATAGTAGAATCTTGTGTAGACGCTTGAGCCACTGCAGGAGGAAGCATTTTCGGGTGAAAAAATAAATTGTGGCTTCAAAAGGCATAATAAAACAAGAAGTGAAAGACAACATAGATAAGTTGAAGACCCCCATTACCGTGCAAACATCAGAGAGGATTTTGGAGCTAGAAGCATAGGAAAGAGAGAATGTCACAACCATGAAGGAAATTTTTCAGAAGTTCATTGCGACATGCTAGAAAGAACATTGAAAGGAATGAGTGGCTCGAGACAAGCCACATGTGAGGTTTGGGGGCTTGTTGGGATAGGATTTTGGGACCATTTTTGGGAACTAAATAGTGCACACAAAAGAAGGAAAGATAGTTTCCCCACTTTCAGAGATCAACACGCGTAAAAGAAGGAAGACCATTGGAAGTTGTTAGGAATTTTGGGTCCATTGATACAGACTATGCCCCATTATAATTGAATAAATATGTAAGGGTTTTGGGGTAGATAAAATGTAATGTATGAAATTCATGAAGAGAGAAGTAGGAAAGTAAGTAAGTAGTTTTTATCACTGAAATTTCTTCCACAAATGGTTACAGGAATCCAGCATCTTCAAACATCTATGAGTCCACCCATGGACCAAAATTACCAAAAAAGCATTTCCAAAAGGTCCAAAACTATACAACCAGTTATAAAATCAAGATGCTCTATGACTACAAAGGGTGGGCGTGCACATGTGTCATCCAGAAACGCAGGAAACACTCACATGCGCACGATGCGCGACTTTGGATGCTAAAAGATGCGCACACCTGATAACGACACATTTATGAGGTGGGTCGGCCTCCCACCCACTTCTGGATTAGCTTCCAAGTCGATTTGACATCCAAATCTCGGCTGGATCTGGCTGGGTGGCTGGTCAAAGACCTAAATGTGCCCTAAACAACCCCTTTTCACACTAAAAGCTGGTTGCACAATACCTGAAAGTGGTGCTATAAAACATGGCCATGGGTGCACTACATTTTAAAGGAATTCATTTACAAGGTTATGATGTTGCTATTCTCTTGGGGAATCCTCTTTTCTCATCAAGAGCATACTAGCACCATTCCATTTGGGCAATCCACATCACCTTTTGAGTGGGTTAGCTTGGGATTCTTTCACCATTTCTTTCAAGTTTTCAAGTTATAAGAAGAGCTTAATATTGGGGGTTCAAGATCCCTCCCTTGGAGGAAGAAGGGACCCAAAGTCCCCTTTCTTCTCGGTGTTTTCTTTTCAGTAATACAATCCTTTCCATTGGTGACATGAGTCTTGTTTGTTTCTTGTTCTTATGTCCTTATGCTCAATAGTTTAACTGTTCTTTTCTTCCCTAGTTTAATTCTTATCTTGGTCTTTTATGTTTATTTTTCTAACCCTTTCCTTCACTGCTGTCTTGATTAGCTAACCCAACTAAGCTTGTAAGAACCTCTGTTTTTCTCATTCAGGTGACAAAAGAGGCGCAACAGATTGGCGATTCCACTGGGGAAAGGTATCAATTTCCTACCCCATTTGGGTTATTTGAGCTCTTCTTTCTGTTTATTTAACTTGTAGGTGCCATAATCGGCCCAAGCTAACTTGCAAAACATCAAATTCAAAGATGAGTTGAGAGAATTTCACTCGAAATTTTCTTCACGACTATGTGACAGTGGTGCGTGGGTTTATTGGCCCACAGTCACGCATCATGCGCACGTGCACCAAAACCACTATATTACTCCACGCCTTCTGTGCACCTGCACCCAAAAGTATTTTTCAGTTCACACATTGGTGCCCAATGTGCCTCTGTCTACTTTGAGACCTGCGCACCTGTGCAGGAAAATACACATTGTAAGCCTTTTTGTGATTTGTGGAAGGCCCCTAGCCTTCTTAAAATGATTCCATGCATGTTGTAACCTGCACCACACTCATTTCCCTCTCCATATAAAGGGATTAGTCAAAACACATAGGCACTTAGGGGTTTTTAAATCATTATTTCCTCTTTTTCTTTCATTTTTCCACATGGATGGCACGCTTTGACTAAGAGTATAAGTTGGAATCATTTGTAATCACATATAAAACCTGCATTGGGACCAAAAATTGGATATCAATCGTTGAGTATGCTCTTCTCTCGCACTTCAAAGTGATCTTGAGAATCAGAAAGAGGTTGTAGGACAATTTCATCTCCCTTAAAAAGACAAAATATTTAGGAGAGGACAACACCCCCTCGGGACTCCTCTTAGTTTATTTTTCAAATACATCTCAAGATTGTAACGGGCCCATACATTCCCACATGCTACACAGATAGGATTGTGTTGAAAATTACTTTCTTAGATTAAATCACTAGGGAAGTTTAAAGGTTTTGTAACGGGCCCATACATGCCCACATGATCACAATCTAGGATAGTTTCAAAGATTTCTTAGATTAAATAACAAATAGGGAGTTAAAGGAATAGTAAGGACCCACATGTCCACATGTTAGTTTCATAGGGACTTTCGAATTCCGCAAGGCTGTACCAATGACACATAGTAACTTAGGTAATCAACACTTGTAAGGACCAAGCGAAGTCCACATGCAACAAGGTGACACCTAAATTATTAAAAATTGGCACACTTTCACTTGTTCACACACAAAGTCACTTCTCACTCACATAGTTTTCATATAGAAACGTGGACGTTGAAGTGAGTTTCCTCCAAAGGGATTCTAAAAACACCCCACCCTTTTCGTGACGAAGCTATCCACTCCCACTTAATTTCAACGAGGTTGGCTCACACCCCCAATCTCTCAAACAACCACATCTAATTTTTTTCTAAAAACTCACTAAGTTTTCCTCCACAGGAGGTGCCAAAAGAAATCTTTTAGTCTAGGTAGGATTTCGGGGATAGGAATCCAAATAACTCCTCGTTATCTGGTTCTCACATTTTCAAAACAACAGAAGTTGTCAAATAGGGAACTTTAAATCCTCCAAGCCAAGTGTTCCTAACACCATAAGGCAGGGAGATACTCGTGAAGGGTTGAAGGTTGAGGTCTGGCTGTTCTATGTGTGCCCCCTTGAGGCACCCACCTCTTGGATGGGATCCATCTTGTGACCCATTTCTTAGGCCGAAAATCTAAATGCCGCAATTTGACCGAGGTACCTAGTGACCAAATTTTAGGACTTCTACCCATGTGGCAATTGTGGGTTGCAATTGCACCTTGATTGGATTTTGTGTGGCTATTGGGAAATATCGCCAGCTCTTTTGGGATATGCACCCTCTACTCCTGATTATAACTGATTACTTCATCCTTCACTATTCCCTCTTCTGGTGGCATCATACCCCACTATGGAGTACTATTGGAAGGTCCAGTGCTATTTGAGAGGAAGGACATTACGCCTTTTAAGGCACAAGCATTTTTTTTATTTGTTCCCCCATGCAGACAAAACCCACCTATCCACATATATGCTTCTTTATCAAATCACTTTATGTATGATGCACTTCTGATTACATTTGATTTAGATATATATCGTGTAAAGTTCAAAAATTGCAACAAAGGCTCTTGTTTATTTATTACTCTCACCACCATTCACACACATTCACTTAGTTAGTCAGACATCATAGAGGACCCACAAAACCCCCATCATTCCAGACACTTTCTAAATCTCCCTCTTATTCTAGGGGGAGTTCCTAGTCTCACCAACCCACCAGCCCCACCTTCTCACACCCCTATGTGTGCCACTGTCTTGGGATCTGATTTTCTTGGTTCCTCCTTACTTGGGTCCAATTCCCAAGGTCCACTACGCACTCGCTCTCCTTCACATGGAAGCGGGGGGCCAACTTCCTCTCAAGGGGGGAGTACAAACCCACCTAGTCCCCCTCAAGGGTCAGGCTCACAAAACACTCACACCATGGCTGGAACTAATCCTCCAACACCACTCCAGATGCCATACTTGGCCTCTCTCAACATACCATACCTAATAAAACTCACAAATGATCCTATATTGCATGACCCCACATGGCCCGCAATGCCTACCAAACTACCTTCAGATATCCCCAAGTTTGAAGGAAAGGCAGGAGATGACCCTGCCAACCATGTCATGACTTTCCACTTATGGTGCTCTTCCAATAGAATTATGGATGATTCCATCCAACTACGATTATTTCAACACACACTCACTGGCCCATCAGCCAAATGGTATGTAGAAGAAAAATCAGGGTCCCCTGCGACTTTCGAATCCCTGGCCAAACCATTTTTTACCTTCTTCCAATTACCAATCCATCATGACAATGGTCTTGAACTACTCTCTGATTTTAAACAAACCTCAGCTGCACATATCGCTGATCACATTCACGAGTGGCATCGATGGCGTAGTTTGTGCAAAGCAGAAACCACCAAACAAAAATGTCTTGATTGGTTTCTCAGATCACTTGTCTCTCTCCTCAGTAAAGATGTGGCTTCCACCTTCCCTTAATCAAAAGAAGAATCCATTAGTAAGGCTCAACAATACAACCTCATCTATTCACAATCAGAATATTTATATACAGTACTCCCTGATCTCCCAAGACCAGTTCCATTTGGCCAAGATAAGCCTATGATGTCTCATTCCGTAGATGGATTGATGGTACCACCACACACCATAATCCGCAACCCAAACAACCACCAATGTATGGAACACCTCAATATCCACTGACATATGGAGGAATCCCTTATTATCCTCCACCCCCTTAACAACAACCATACCCTGCGACCCCTCCTCCACCCATCAGTGGGCCACCACCGACACCCACAATATGCCCACCTATCCAAACAAGTTCTGGTACTCCCTCTACCTCAGCTTATACTATACGTACTAGAAAAAGTGTCATGCCTTCCTATGTACCTTACGGATCATTACCACAACATAATATGTGCTTTTCATTTCCTGGCCCTCCACAGCCCATGGCTCCACCACTAGGACACCCTCACGCTGGGGTTAATTTTTTTCAACCCTCTCCCATTCAACAATATCAAAATTTTGAACAGCTGAATATGGAAAATCCAACCCATCAGTCGAATAATGCCAAAAAGAAAGGTAAGAATCGGAACAATAACAACCCAGGTCAAGGTGGAAATCATCCCCAAGAGAACCAAACTACTGGGGGCAACCAGAACCAAGGGAATCATAACCCCCAGGGGGGAAACAACAATAGATGCCCAGGGAAAAATAACAATAATATTTGAACCAACTTCCCTTGTGCCCTTTGCGGTGAGTTCAGTCATTATACTCATCATTGCCCCCAAATCGCTAATTTTAAATGGATGAGAGACTCAGTGAATGGACCACATCCTCCAGCACCACCTGCCCCTCAGCAGGTCCCACAACAATACGTGCAACAACCCCCCCCAACCATGCTGCATAACCCCATTCCACACCAAGGAGTGATGAACACCCAATAGGACATGCAGCCTACCCCACCACAGTTGGAACAATATCTCAATCCAACCTATCCCATAGATCGTACTATCCTCCTCACTAGTGAGGAAGAAGTCCTTCTACAAACACGTAGTTGTCAATACCGTGCACCCTCTGAGTCTCTTCCCCCATAAAAAATCCCACCACCAATGGGATCCCCTTTGATGATCCCTCACCCTAACATGGAAACATCTCTTCTCATCCCTCGCATTCCATTATGCAGGAATGTCCACAACCCTCGGGCTAGGGCGACTCATAACTATATTTTGGTCGATGACTTGGCACAATCCCCGTCTACCATGTCAGTCTTAGAGGTACTTCAAAATTTTCCCACTCAACGGAAGTCATTACTTTCCACCTCGGGAGCAGTCGAACCTGCAGATACTCAAATCATCACATTTGATCTCGACAACAGAGAAACTCGCCTCCCCGCTCTCATCGCTTTTCAAATCCCCGTTAAAATTCGGAACATTACAGTCCATCGGTGCATCATTGATGAAGGTACGTCCACATGCATCATGTCCAAGTCTGTATGGCGGAAACTTAGTTCCCCTGAACTCATACCATCTACCATTACCTTAAGAGCTTATGACGGACGACCATCTTCTCCCGAAGGGCTCTTCCAAAATGTCCTTGTAGAACTCGGGGGCAATACCATTCTCATTGACATTGAAGTTATTGATGCCCCACTCGATTACAATATCTTGTTCGGTCATAGCTACATGTATGCTATGAAGGCAGTTTCCTCTTCTGTATTTTGAACCATGATGTTCCCCCACAACGGGAATATCATTACCATTGATCAAGTCTCACATTATGATCCTAACCCTTCTGCCAACATCGATAACATTCTCCCTTTTTTCCACACTAATCCTGAGGCATACCCACTCATCGAGATGGCCCCCAGAATTTTTAAAGACCCATCCTTGTTAGGAACTTACCATGGTGCACCACCACTCATTCATCCTTCCAATCAGGTATGTGTCATCTCATCCAAAGGAACTGACATTGAGGATACCCTTCCTCCTAGTGAGGCTTCTCTTATATCTGACGTCCCACTAGTCGCAAATCTCCTCCCTCAAGAATCTCCTGTGAACTCATCGACTCCACTCCAAGGCCATATCCCAGTTTGGGAGACATTTCCCCAAGCCATTACTCAAATCCCTTTCTCTTACCCCCCACCAAGTGTATAGGATTTCTAGGTCGCTACAATGCTTACCCTTCCTAATATGGTACTGGCAATCCCAGTTTCGTATTTACATCCACTTGATATGGTTCCTCAACCATCCCTCCCTCCCAAAATAGAAGGAATCCCGATGCAGATTCCCATACTCACTCCCACCATACCCCCTACACCCCCACCCACTAACCCCCCTACTATAGCTGGGGGCAGGTGAAAGAAGAAGGAGCCCACAGCTCCACTTCCCCCACGCGTCCAACCTCCTTGTGCACTATGCAATAAAGACGGACACCCCACCAACAAATGCCCATCTCTCCCTAATTTATGTAATCTCATCCGACTCCCTCGAGCACCAGCACCACTCATCGCTTCCTCCAGTATTGTCGTTATCTCACAGAACACATGTAACAAAGGACTGTGAACCAAATTTGCATGCACCATTTGTTCAGAATATGGCCATTGCACACACCACTCTCTAGCGTTACCTCAATTTTGACAAGCACTAACAGTTGTATGCGAGAGATTTCAGCAAAGACCCACCCCAACTCCTGTCACTGACATCCATTATGTCACAACCTCAGTCAACAAACGTATGAGATGCCCTTTCTCTCTCTACAAATCCCTAGATCATTTCACATATCAATGTCCTATGATCATTGAATATAGGCAACTCCAAGTGACCCTCATTCAAATTCCTACACCCCCTATAGAATCGATGACTAATGCTACCCCATCACCAGAGATTCTTCATTTTATTTATCCTTATCCAGAAACACTCCCCACTCCTCCATGGTTCTTGGATGACTTATATGAGGATTTACCCCCAATTCTCCCATTCATTTCCCCATGGAAATTTTACACACAACTACCATTTATAACCCTCAGTATCTCGATATTTGGTTTATGACGAGCGAACCATCACAATCTCATTGCGTCATCCCTCCTGCTTCTTCACCACTAGAAGATAACCACATGGTGATAGTCACCGATATCACTCTTTTAGATCCCTTGTATTCCCGACAATTCCACTGTGATGAGGACAAACTTGAGGAATTAACCACCCCCGATGACCCATGGGATGCGCTACACCACATAGTGCTCTTTCTTTCACAAGAAGCCTTCACATATCCTAAACAACATCCCATATACGCAGTCAAAAACAAGGATTTTATCCCATCAGGGCTTATCAACTGGTTCAACAACCCTATCCCTACCCCTGGTGCTTTTGAAGAAGGCAATATGGCCTACATTTCCCCTACCACCAAAATTGACATTTCCATCAAAAATGGAGTCGTCAAGGAAATCACCATTGGCGCTGCATGCACTCCTGAATAAATCACCGCCTACAAATCCCTCTGTTAGGATATTTAGACACTTAGGAGTTAGTTAAGATCTACTTGGTCTAATATGTCATTAGGTAAAAGTGTGTTTCTTTAGTATGAATTAGTATGCATTTGTAGTTAGGAAATTCGATGGTCACGATATGTTCCCGACATAGAGTGATCCGACGGTTCATACTCTCCTCGATCTTAACGGCCATTGATCCTTGGCTTAGCACCCGATTGGTCCATGATCTCTATTTAAAGAGCATGGAGGGTCATTTTCCGATGATCGATTGTGAGAAACTCTCTTGTAAAATCTCTCTGTAATCTTTTTCTTTGCATTAATAAACTGCTCCAAGTGGTCGCGTTGGCTGGGGCCGTGGATGTTTCCCCGTAGGGGTTTTACCACGTGAAAACATCGATGTGTTGATATTTGATCTGGTTATGTGAGTGGTTACTAAAGGTGTTCGTCCTCTGTTGGAATACTTGTGTTGTCGAACATGGTATCAGAGCCTGTTTGAAGACCCGCTCCTGTTGTAGATCAAGATTGTGAAGCCAAGTTGCATCATCTCCATTTTATGGCATTTCCATACATTTCTGGGCTGAGAGGACTGTTCCATTGCGTTCGGAGCACTCATTTCATTTAGGAACACTTTTCTTTTCACTCGAAAAGGTTTCCATTTGCCCAAGATACGTCCATTACAGTCAGATCCGGAGGTATAAAGTCTGAATACGCATTTTTTTTACATTTTTGCACAGTTTTGATTTTATTTCGGTTTGTATTTTTTTATTTCCGGGCTGCTACTCTTTTAGATCTGCGTATACTCTTTGCCCTGCACCTTGTGTGATCTTGGAAAATCAGAAACAAATAGGAAAAGGTGCATCTTCTGGGTAAGCTAACCGAGATCTAACCCTTGTTGTCATCGAGAAGCGAAATTTTTTTCTTGTGTGAAAAGAGTTTTTTTTGGAGCATGCTCTCCAAGGCCGTCTTCAACAAAAACAACAACAAAAAAAATCCTCCTTCTGAACATTACAATATGTTTTTCTAGACCATTTGGTTAAAACTTGCCTTATTAAGTAAGAGGTCTTGAGTTCAAGTCTCTCTTTTGTTACCTTTTTTGAAAAAATTCATGCTATAAATTGTAAAGTGCATTTCACTTCAAGTATAAAAGTGAATCACTATAAGTA
>ML798959.1:528646-539765 GCA_009831015.1 Picea engelmannii
GAGATAAGTTGCCACCATTCTAGCGAGTCTTTCACTCTGTATTTTTACAGTCTCTGTACATTTCTTTGATTAATAGAAATCATGTATTACTGTATATCTGTGTTTATGGTTGCATCTCTGATACATTTCTATTATATTATTGAGTATCTGCAATATCTCTGTGCATTTCTTTATTATATCTCCACTCTCATTTCGTGCCAAAAATAATCCGGATCAATCCTTGCCTCTTTCGCAAATACCTGCAAGTTAGACTTTTATCTCGACATTTTGATTTCATTACATTTACACATATTCCAAGAAAATTTAATCAAATCACAGATAACCTGGCTAACATTGTACTAGATTGGCATATATCACATCAAGACACCTTTACACACACATAAACCATCAAAAGTATGTCACAACATATAGATTAGACATCATACACAACATTAAAAAATTCTCACACACATGTGAACATCACACATACCCCAAAATGTATATCCATATANNTATATATATATATATATATATATATATATATATATATATATATATATATATATATATATATATATCGGTCAAATGTGCCATCAAAATGTTTACACAAAAATAGAGTACATCCTGTACAAAATCAGTAGGCTAGTGAACCACCTCGGTACAAAACTAGTGTCACCACACCAAATGGGCTCACTAGCCTATATAATATACAAAAATACACACAGAGACACTCATGGTGCCTCTAGAGCACCACCACCTGGCCCTCCTTTAGGAGTTGGTGCCCCACCCACTATCAGTCCCTCTGGACCTGGAGGTAACCACCCAATCATCGCAGCACCTGCTACCACTGCTCACCGAACCATAGTCCGCCACATCAACAGAACCCCCACACATTTCTCTAGGACGCCCTCATTCTGGATACGCAACCACATGCGCTCAGGCACCCCCTGTAGCACCGCCTCCAAGCGACGACAAATATCCTCAAAATCTCCCTCGGCCTCGACTGAAGGAGCATGTGATGGCCCTACACTAGGGTCGTCGAAACAACATCTCCTAACTGCTCTCTCATCACTATCTGGTCTCGCCTCAACATCCTCATGTCATCGTCTCTCTCCTGCCCGCGACTCTCCCTACGAAGGCCTCACTGGCCCCTAACGAGCCAACATTCTAACCAACTCAACCTCACACCTGCAAGGTCCCACATCTACACATACAAACAAACAAAGGATAGCATAAACATCCATCTATACATAATACACATGCTATACTATCTAAATATCAAAACATAAAAAATCACATCATACCTTGATGGTCGAACACCTCTCCTGGTGGTAACACCATCTATGGATCACCCCGGAAGCCCAGTCCACAGTATGGATATTGTTGTATGATCTGTGACATCTTCCACCACACTTGTGCAGCCTCGGTCGTGAAAAAATGGCCACCCTCCCCACCACCGTGCCGAATCAAAATCCTAGACCACCGCATCAGTCGCGGCTCTGGCGCATCAGGTGTGCCCAATAACACTCTAGGGTGCAATATTGACACCCTCTCCAAAAACCATGCAACCAAGATGGACCCAAAAGTGAACCCCCCTGAGTCAACAACCCAACACCTGTCGAGCTACCCTACATCTTGGCATGAAGTATCAAGCCCCAGGAAATATTCTCTCCTACCAGCGTCCTCCCCATAATCCTCAGTTGACCACCAATGATCCACTGAGTCACGAGGGACCCATATACCCTCACAACCATTGTTGCTACACAATGATGAACTAGGGCATCCATAGCCCCAATACTCACAACTGAGCCTGACATAAAATCATCCCTCCTACAATACCTCTAGCCTAAGGTAGCCAACTGAACATCCCCAGGTAAAACAGGCTCCGTCGGTAAGGGCGTTCCCCAAAAAGGGAGCCCAGTCAGAAAATATACATCATCCACCGCAGTGAAGGCCAACTGGTCACCCCACACCATAAAACAATGCAGATATGGACTCCACATCTAGATAAAGAACTGAAAGAGGTACTCTTGGGCTCATAGCAAGGGGAACTCAAAGAACTTCAGTAGCCCACAAGCTGCCAAAGTGTCACGAACCACCGACTCCTCAATGGCCACATCTTCCCTGAGCTGTGACCAATCCCTATCTCTCTAGTGTACCGACATCATCCAAATGATCACATGCAACCACATAATCCAGTTCTTGATCAACCATCTCAAACATAAAAACATTAACATCTCCAAAAAATATAATTTTTTCACCCGTTAGATTTTCCCCCAAGGCACGGTTGTTTAACCCCATAGGCGTGCACACATGCACCCCTATTAACCCCACAAGTGCACACACATGCGCGGTTGTTCACCCCACAAGCGCACACACATGTGTGCCTATTCATCCCACATGCACGCAAATATGTGCGCTTGTCGGCCATACAGAGGCACCTTCATGCACCCCTGACACATATACAAGTGCGCATCATAGAGTGCCTGTTCAATACACAGTTTCACACTCATGCGCATTTGTTTAGCTTACAGGTGTGCATACCCTTCATGCCTATTTCCCCTATTAGGGTACCCCCACTTATGGATATTTTCAAAACAGGTGCACACCCATGTGCGTATATTTCCCGATCGCCCACGCACTGGGGGGGGCACACCCACAAAACCTCCTGTACGACCCTCCATACAGGCCCTACCCAAAAATAGAAACCCTAATTCCATGCAGGATGATAAGACAACTAACCTGAAGCTCGTTGGTCCTGAATCGGCTGCCTCGTTCTCCCAAAATATCCAAATCTCCTCTGAATATCTCTCGTCCAATCACTCTGACAACAGGTACAAATGAGGTGGCACTATGGGCCCTACAGTGATATATAGTCCTTTTTAGCCAAACTTCCAGACCTCATTCCGGGAGCTCCGGGTGTCCGTTTTTCGATCCGTCTTCAGCCACAGAATTAGCACCCTGTCCTCTACATCAAGACAGTCCTTGGGCCATTTTTCATCCTTCACCCCTGAGGAGCCTTTTTCCATACCCCGTCCAGGTACGCATGCTCATGTTCAAAATTATCAAATAAATGATTATATGTTCAATTATCTTCAGATATTGTTCACTTCGGGTATTTGGTTGTCATGTGTGTAGGTACTTGGTCATCACACACCAGCACAATGCCTTCAGGTATAGAATCAACACTGACATATAATCATTCCCTCTGAATCTCAATTGCATCTCCAGTCACACCCTCTGAAATTGGCCTTTAGGGTCCCTATATCTGGCTCTGCAGTACTATCACCTCCACTACATTTTGGGGTACTGTCACCCAGTAGCACTCTCCCCCGCATGAGTTGTCCCATTCATAGCCCCCTTTGGCACTTTGACACTCATGTTGTTTTCAATCTTTAGGGATGGGAGTCCCGATAGTATTACATCATGTCACGAATCAGCCACATACTCCTTCTCCTGATTTTTCTATCCTTCCCAACGGACTCCTAGGGCACTTCCTCAGGTTTTATTTTAATTTCACTCCCGCAGCACCATTTACCATCCATTTCATCCACCGTCGGTTTCCCATCTTTAGACTACCCTCCATACATTACCCTAATATAGAAACCCGCCTATGGGGCCCCAACCCTCCACTTGTTTTTTACAACAACTTGCGCCATCCTCAGGCCAAGCAATCTTACACTGGGGCACCCATTTCTGTATCTGCATTATTATCCCCACTGATTTTTTAATTATTTTTGTAATTAAGTCGTTGTTTCCAGCATTTTACATAGCTTTTTGTCATCACCTTTGGCGACCTTCTTGGCAAATGAAACCCATGTGGCCCTTGGTTGGGGAATTCCTTATCACCTACTCCTATTGACATTTCCCATAAACCCCAAGTATCCCATAGGCCACCTACCTCTGCTCTCATAATTTGTTCACTTTGTCCCGCCTCTGGCACAACTTATCCCACGTCTTGTTGTCCCCCTGACACTTGACCTCGCTGAATGGTTGCGACCACTTATACTTCGCATATATCCCCAACCAAGGGCAGTCTTGAGTCTCCACACATCTTGACTTTGTCCATGTACCTCCTCAGTTCTTGACCTCACCTAGAGGATTTCACAAAGCCCTTTGCTTCTTGGAGTCACGTCTCCCTCTTTGTCTACATCAACACAATTTCCAGAAGGGAGACAGTATCTTGACTCTCATTACTTTTATAATGAGAAGTCTCAGAAGACACAGGGAGAACCATCATTTCTCTTTGTTGTCATTGACCCCCATAACATTCGACTTCAACACTTTCTCATGTTATGGTGGGTCTTAGTTTGCAACTATTACATTTTTTTTTTATATTTTCCGAAGACCTTTGAACTTTGTTGGGATCTCAACGCCCACAGAATCCGTGATAGTTCTTATAGGTGTCATTGCCTACTATTCAGAGTATGTTCCTCATCAGAATTGTCCTCTTCCTTTATCAAAACTTCCCCTGAGGGTTCTGCAGTTGTCTACATCAACACACAGTTTCAGTTACTATACAACACCCTTTTTTGGAGTTACATGACACGAGCATGGGGCATGGCCGCCTCATTTGTACACAATTTATTTTTGCGAAAAGTTGGGTCCTACAGGTTCCCTTCTCCCTCCAATGGGTCACTCTTGATACTCTCACTATCTCTCTTTCTTACAACAGTACTCTTAGTAGAAGAAACATTGATGAATTTCGGATATCCATATGCTCCTAACCTCATTCATCAGGGGACATCTGTTATCACTGAAATTTTGTCTGCAAATGGTTACAGGAATCTAGCATATTCAAACAGTATGAGTCCACCCCTGGACCAAAATTACCAAAAAATCATTTCGAAAAGGTCCAAAACTATACAACTAGTTATAAAATCAAGATGCATTATGACTACACTGGGTGCACACGCACATGCGCCATCCAGAAACGTAGGAAAAGCGCACATGCGTACGATGCACAACTGTGGACGCTAAAAGATGCGCACACCTGAGAACGATGCATTTATGAGGTTGGTCAACCTCCCACCCACTTCTGATTCAGCTTCCAAGTCGATTTGACATCCGAATCTCAGCTGGATCCAGCTGGGTGGCTGGTCAAAGACCTAAAGGTGCCCTAAAGATCCCCTTTTGACACTAAAAGTTGGTTTCACAATACCTCAAAGTGGTTCTATAAAACAAGGCCATGGGTGCACTACATTTTCAAGGAATTCATTTGCAAGGTTATGCTGCTATTATTCTCTTGGGGAATTCTCTTTTCTCATCAAGAGCATACTAGCACCATTCCATTTGGGCAATCCACATCACCTTTTGAGTGGGTTAACTTGGGAATCTTTCACCTTTTCTTTCAAGTTTTCAAGTTGTAAGAAGAGCTTAATCTTGGGGGTTCAAGAGCCCTCCCTTCGAGGAAGAAGGGACCCAAAGTCCCCTTTCTTCTCGGTGTTTTATTTTCACTAATACAATCCTTTCCATTGGTGACATGAGTCTTGTTTGTTTCTTGTTCTTATGTCCTTATGCTCAATAGTTTAGTTGTTCTTTCCTTCCTTAGTTTAATTCTTAGCTTAGTCTTTTATGTTTATTTTTCTAACCCTTTCCTTCACTGTTGTCTTTCTTAGCTAACCCAACTAAGCTTGTAAGCACCTCTGTTTTTCTCATTCAGGTGACAAAAGAGGTGCAATAGTAGTGAAGAGCGACGAAGAGAAAGGAGAATGACCACAAATTGTTTTATAAGGCATGATGTATGAGAGCATTGCAAATATTTTGTAATGGATGTTCTAAGTAATATAATAAGAATTCGACTGTTTGATTAAGGGATTTTTCCCCTATCATCATGGATCGTAATCATAGCAGATTAAGACTAAGTGAAAGAGACAATAGTCTCCCCTTAGTGGAAAAAACACAAAAACTAAAGAAAATAAATACTTTAATTAGGATAAAGTAGGGATAGAAAGGAAGAAAGAAGGTTCATTGTGTTCTCCCATTTGATGTTGATCCCAGCTCCAATTCGTCAAAGAGATCTCGATCTTCTGCTGGAATCAGCCTATAAGATAGATACAAAACTAGGGATCTAACAAAAGTAGTTATGTGATCCAAAGCTTGTGAATGTTATATGTCATATTCAAATTAAGAATACAGATAAATGTACATTGAAGAAAAATATGGGGGAAAACAAACTCTTTTATTTTCAACAAGTGGAAAATGTAAGTTACAACCTTGTCCATCCTTAGGCACCATCTTGAAGCCAATTGTCTGGGTTCCTCCGGGAATCCTCAAGCATCAAATCAATCGATATTATCTTCTCAGAATGAATCAGATAGGGATAAGGAGACACCCTATATCCCTATAAAATGAGAAAGAATATCTTGAAAAGGAGTTTCTAAACTAAAGGAGACGTTTCTTAGAGAATATAGGAAAGGAGGCTTGCTAGATGCTGGCAGCATACCTTTACACGAAGGGAATTGTGTTCCTCTTTAGCCATATATGCTTGTTTTATATCTTCCCAAAGAGGTTTTGGGAGTTGAATTACAATACATACAGACAAGGGTCATTGAGAATCAAGACGAACCGAAAAACCCGCCTGAAAATACAATATTATTTTATTTTTCACCAAAAATGAGGCCATCTGCGGGTTGTAGTGAGGAAAGGCATGGATGTACGTGTGTTTCACTAGGGAAACCTACGGATATGCTCTTAGGGTATGTTTTTTAGATCATTTTTGTGAGGACCTTTAGGGAAAAGTTTAGAAAGCATTGGGAAAAGGTTTAGGCCATGGCACAAATGCATATGTGTGGCATTTTGTGGTATAACATATGCCCCATAATGTGTGAGGTCAGAAGAGAAAAAGGATGGATGAAATACATTATGAACTCTGAGAGGAAAGGATGCATCAAAGTGTCCATGGATTTTTGTGAACAAATGATCCAAAAAGAAATAACTGTTAACAAAGATCAAACAAGATTTTTGTTTCTCAAGTCGGGCATACCCATGCTTAGGAGTGATAAATCATGGCCACCAAAGAAAATAAACTGTAGATCCATGGTACATATGAAATTATGACTAATGTCCATGGACATGAACAATACACAGTCGATGCATGTGAAAAATATGAAGTAGAAAGCATGGCCATGAAGAATACACAATGGATCCATGTCAAAGAAGATCATAGCCACAACGAGATACAAAGTGGAGATATGTCTCAAAATAAAGAAAAAAGGATATCTAGAGCCAATAGAATGAACAAACTGATCATCTGCAAGTACCAATGTCTGTGAGGTGGCACTATATGAGTCGAGAAGGACCACAAAAGAGGTTGTGCTCATACTTCACCTGAACTATTCACAATGATCTATCATGGTACAAGTCCCCACTATGTGAATAGATGATATCAGGTCGAACATATTGAGACATCATTTTATTACTAATCACTGATATATACCATTAAAAAATGCGAGACAACCCACCAATAATGATGATGGGAGTCAAGGTACCATGGTACTATCTAACAAGTGTGAACAAATGAGATGGCATCAAATACCTGGTAGAAACTATCGAGCAACAAACATTGATGTATTCCCATTGTTGATATCAAGGGAACATGCCACTGATGGTTTCAAGACCCAAGATGCCAAACATATCTTTAGATCCCTCTCCCAAATAAATATGTATCGAAGTCGATGGAAGGGAACCCGTTGGAAGGAAGGCATTAAGGAATCCTCCATCATCCAACACGAGGGGTGGCAGAAGGCCAAAGATTAGGAAGAGATATAAATAAGAGACCGATACTTGTGATGATGAGACTTGAATGGGGAAGACCAACTTGCAAGGTCAAAGGCTAACTACAAAATGGCCAACACGGGTTGAAAACTTTCCCTTGAACAGAAGCACGAAACATTATGTGACTCAGGAAGCATGACTATAAACTGGGATACATTTGTGACATAAGAGGCATCAACAAATGCTCCATATAGTTCAAAGAATAACCAACCAAGGAAGAAAAAAAACTCCTAAAGCCATACTAAAACCAAAACAATGAGATACTGACTCAATATATTTCTTTGTTCAAAGGTAATGAGACTATTTCCAACAAAAGAGATTAGATTTTTTCTAATTCTTTTTCTTTTTCATGTTATAGAACCCTGAAAAACAATAAAAGAATGCTTATTGTACAGTGGAGGAAACAAGTGTCACAAGAAAGAAAACTAGTTCTAGAGTGCAAGGAACATACCTATGCTCAATGCAAGGAGGTATGTGTAGGATAAGGATAATCGAGGGATGTTCCCTCCAGGGATAAGGTATCAAGTCACAAGGGAATAAATTGCAAGGCTGGGAACTGATAGAAATGCATAGGAAATTGGTTCAATGACAACATTATGAAGCCGACATTAGGCCTAAAAGCACAAGAATTCAATATGTAGATGGATATACGACTCAACTTTGGGAAGTAAACTTCCCATAATGGTCTTTTTCATAAGTTTAGTCTCCAAGGCCAAAAAAATAATAAAACCATACCAAGGAAAACACTTCTTGTCACAATAGGGCCGGAGTATTCCTTTTTCGTACATAGTCCAACCGGTATGGAAACGGGTTAAACTTATATTGGAAGGATGCTTCTTCAAAATGTTTTTAATGAGTGTGATAAAGACAAGATCACTTGACTATATTTTCAACTTTAAGGAGTCTGAAAAGAGACTAACTATGGATTACCTCGTCTTTTTTTTGTAAATTTAGTCCCCTGAGCTCGAAGAAGTATAAAAAACAACTTAGATGAACTCTTCTATCCCATAGACTAGATTATTCCTTTCTCGTATTAGTCTTGTCTAGTCTGAAAAAGGGGTAAACTTGTGTTGGATATACGTTCCTTCCGATCCATTTAACAAGTGTACAAGGAACAACGTCACTCAACCATATTTTCAATTTTAAGGAGTCTAAAAGGAGCTTAATTATGGAATCCATAATGTTGTTGAAGAGAAACATATAATATAGGGGTCTCGTGGGAAAATGCTAGAACGAGAGAGAGTAAGAAGCATGAAGTTCAAACAAAAACTCATGGCAGGACTAACCAGGACCCTTGAGCCTAGAAACAAACTTGCAACATGACCATCAAAATGAAAAAGGATTCTATGCTAAAGTTCCCATGGAAGGTAGGCTCTACCATCAACCGAATGATGCTTTAAGCAGAGAGAAAGGTTTCACCATTCGTTGATGAGGTTGACCCTAGGTTTACACGACAATGGTAACTAATAATGCAACAGTTTTAGTGAAATGCAACGTAACCTAAATTCCAATTATAAACACATTATTGGCCCAGAGTCTTGTAAAAGACTCAACTAGTCGGTGATAAAGGTACCAGAGAAAAATTACTAAGACCTACAAAACTCCGATAACGCTACAAAATTTTGAACATTAGTTGAAAATTTTGAGAAAATAAAGAAACTTTAGAAAGTGGGTTTTCAAAATTTTAATAAATTTTGGTATATTTACCCATTTACCATTCTAATTTTACCATTTCACCCAAACAAATACCAAAGTGACCAAAACCCTTGGAGAGAAAAGTGAGAAAACACGAAGCTTGGAGAAACTCCACTGCTTTCCACCCTAACTAAGTAAGTATTACATCCTTATCTTTCCTTCCATTCATTCATTATTTTTTGTCAATTTTCAAGCTTAAATTTACTTTAAAAAACATGATTTTGCGCATTTCGCAGCTGCTAGAAACATTAATCGTGGATATCTGAAATTGTTCTAATTGAAGGTCGTGGATGCGCAAAAAAGAAATTGAAAATTACAAACCAACTCAAAAATTCTTTGGAAATTGGGCAGGATTTCCATTCTTTAGAGAGAACATGAACACAAAGAGGTAGAACGAGCAATGTTCGATAGAAATGAATCCAAGCAGGCTCTGCATTCTTGTGGCATGTACAAGTTTATCCAATTTGGCAGCATGAGAGCACAAAGGAGATTACTAAATCTCCTAATTGACTACTAGAACTCGGATGTCGAGGAATTTATGCTCACTAGACAGTATTTGACCATTAAGGTTGAAGACATTTAATTCATTACCAGTGTATTGAGGAGAGGGGAAGTACCAAACTTCGAATATCAGGAGGAGGTCGGAGTATCAATGATTTTATCAATGAGTTTTGTGTTTTTGACACCAAGAAGTGTTTCTTGCAAGTTTCAATCAAATAAATAACCAACTTGAGTATCCAAGTCATGTTATACACTTTGGTTTGGATTGTGGGATCCAACTCTTTACATTTGGCATCACATGCACAAATGCATTATGGGTTTGAATTCCTACACCCTACTATGTATGATTAGAGAACTACTATGATTAACAACTTGAAAGCACAGTTGACATGCTTCAAGCTCAGGAAGGCAAATAAACGTTTCTTCGGTAGTGTCCTATGCACATTCTTCTTTGAGTAGGTGCCCATGATGATCTTGCAAACATAGATACGAGGACGCTTATGACCTTGTTCAGCCATGGTCCGATCAACTAAGCTCATAACTTTATTAGAAGGTGTAAAAATGTCCAACCTCTTTGATGACGACTTATTTGGTTAGTCTAAGTGACAAAATCCCTTCTTTGAGGACTACCCATATGTGGGAATTGAATTCACTAACGATCCATATGTCATCGTCCCTACTAGAGACAAGCTACAGGACATAGGTAACCTTTCATTTTGTGTTATTTAATTTTTAATTTTTGAAAATATATAACTATTTATAATTTTTTATGAGATCCAACGTACTAACAAGCACCTTACTCTTATGAAAATAGAGCACCCATGAGACTAGATAATGTCTTGCGACATAGCCGACAAGGCAGAGAGGAGGAAGGACTGAGTGATGATGCAACAAGGACTTTATATAGTGTGGGCCATAAATTTCTAGCCCTCATGTGCAATGTGCCTATGGATACCATTGATGACCTCCCCATAGGCATGCAACGACATGTTGTGGGAGTACCTAGGCCATGGGTCCGTTTGTTTTGGCATTTTGCAAATGTCATATTTTGTTATGATAGGGTGCACTGGCCTCAAGCCTAGATATATTATGTGCTCATAGCACAATTTTGTACTTGTATAACATTATATGACCTTTGGGGGCTAGGAGGCCCCAAGCTTTGTACTTG
>ML798959.1:539806-569596 GCA_009831015.1 Picea engelmannii
TGTGTGTGTGTGTGTGTGTGTGTGTGTGTGTGTGTGTGTGTGTGTGTATTATTTTTTGTGCGTTATATAAATTTTTTACTTTACCTGCAAAAGTGTATATTTACATGTGATTATGTGTTCTTTACTTTACTGATGATATACATTTAAATCTAACACATAATTAGCATAAGCATAAACTAACTCATAATTTATCCTAGGAACATGCTCATAAGTAATGAACTCAAAATAACGTTCCAGAAGACGTACCCTAAGGAAAAACCGTAATAGCACCGGATCTTGAACTCGATATACACCATTCAACTATGAGACAACCAATTGCGAATCCATGAAAACTTGGAGGTGATTAATGCCACTTGACAATGCATCTCACAAAATATTGATAACTACACTCTTCTCGACAACATTGTTAGTAGTTTCCCTGAGACACACACCTCCAACGAACACTAGTTGACTAGACAACGAATAGATCACCCAAGTAGCAAATGCTAGGTGTCAAGTATGGCGACTGATGCCATATGTGAATCCGAAGTAAATCAATGACTCCTCATGCATCCGCAACACAACAAAGGCACATCAATCACTAACGCAAAAAAAGGAGTAAATACGTAAACAAATATATGTACAATATAAAATAAAAATACAAGAGTGCTAATTCTCAAGCCCTTAGGACTAAGGATAGTACTTATTCAGGTAGAGCTCATTTTTGGCCTCAAAAAGCACATTTCCTTTGTTGTCCCTCGACCAAGTTCTAGAGAACCTTGGTCGTGTGTGACCATTTTTGGGACTTCGACAGGCTGGTCGAAGATAGAGTGCCCAGGTGAAGCGGAGATCATGGGATCATGCCCCCTTTTGCGAGATTTTTTGGGATTAGGGTTTATGTAATGGGTATGGGATGTTGGCCCATGGTTTTACCCATGTTTAGGCCCCATTTTTAATGTATATATAGATATCTAAGCGATGTAAGAAGCAATCAGTTGTAAGCCAGTGAGCTAAGTGAAAATAGTGTAAAGGTTTTGTGCACATTGTGTGTTGAGAACGTGTAGAGCTAAGTGCAAGTCATTGTAAGAAGGCTCTATTCTATGCCAAGCTCAGGGAAGGAGGATCTAGTGAGGTGCGCGTAGATCTCATGTTCCATGCAGAGTTGGTTTTGTGTCTCTGTGCATTGAAAGAAGATAATAAAGAAGAAGAAGATTTGGTGGACTGTTGTCACAGGGGTAGATGCAGGGTTCAACGCTACAACAATGCACCATAAAAACCCTAACTAGCGGCCCTTTCAGAAACACCTGTGAAGAAGATGAAGTGTCACCCGAGGTAGAGGCAGGGGTGGTTGCAGGACTCAGGTGTCTGCAGCCTTAGCTGGGACACATATATGTGATTGTAATACTTAATAGGGCACTTAGCTTTGTCAGTTCATCAATATTTAACCAATATCTACTTCACAGATAAAACAAAGCATCACAACATTCACCCTGATATAATGTATTTAAGCACTTAGCATAAATACAAGGATCAGATCTAGCAGAGAACTAAGCACATTCACAAAGCATAAATAGATCTATCTATCTATCTATATCAAGCACTTAGCAAATAACACATAAATACACCAAGACTTTGCACAAAGCAGAGAAACACAACATATACGTGGTTCACCCCCACCCTAGGGCTACGTCCACCAACTCTTCTTCATTATTAGCTTCAATCAGTCATCTACATGCATAGAGCCACAAAAACCCTACTCCACATAGGATAGGAGGTCTACGTGTACCTTGCCATATCCTTCTTCCCCGAGATAGGTCTAGCACAAAGCCTTTCATAGTCTGTTACAACCACTTGCACTTAGCTCTACAAGTTTCTCACAAAATGCACAAGAATCTACAAAACATACTTGCACTTAGCACTTATTTTATCATCCAGGCTACTTATGACACCTAGCTACTTATTTATACTTTACAAAATAGGCCTAAACATGGGTAAACCCATGGGCCAACATCCCATACCCGTTACATAATCACAAATACCAAAAAGGAACCAAAAAGGGGATGATATCACATGATATTTTCTTCTTCTTGCGCTCCACCTTCGATAGTATGTCGAAGTCCAAAATGGTAAAACATGACCAAGAACCCTCAAAACTTGGTCTAGGACCAACAATCCCCCAACAGTCACCTGTGACTCGTCCCGAGTCACTCTGGTCTGACTAGTTCTGCTTCAAATGCCTCGAGCTTGGCTCGAGCGCTTCGATTTGTTGTTGTGATATGACCTCTTGTTCAATGAACTCTTAGATGACTATATTGTTGATAGGTCCCTCTAGACATTTTTCAGTTGTAGTGAGAACCTACTCTAGCTCTACTCCTTGGCCTTCTACCTCTGTAAACAATTGGTAAGCCTTTTCTTGTATAGGTTGGAGTTTATGAGTTACCTCCATAACTCTGCTCTGGATAGTGTGGATCTGCTGCTGGGCAACCACTTCTCTTGGGATTGCTTCATTCTTTCCACAACTAACAGGGGATTCAACTGTGCCTGTATCTTTTCGGCATGATACTTCACCTCTTGGAGCTGCGACTCTAGTGCCTTCAGTTCTAGGTTCTCTGTGAGTTGTTCATAGGTCTGGCCATTGTGATCAGTGAGTTTCTTACATTCTAGGGTAAGATCCTTTAGCCTTTCAACAATGCTCTAGGAAGTTGCTTCTCTTGGGTCTCTTACATCTTGTGGGGTCTTAGGTACAGTGTGTAGGTCCAAATCTGCTATGTGTTGTTGTAGCTATTATCCCTGCCTTTTAGGGATAACTAGGAGATGATGTCTCGAGGCCCACAGGTCCTAGACATGGAGTACTGAGAGAAGGATTGACCGAAGCATGGCCCTGGAGGACCCATCCTTTTCTTCTTCCATCAAATTTGTCTTATCAGCAACAACAACATCCATAACCATTGGCTTGGTCTTGTATTGGAAGAGGTTCTTGCTCCATAAGGTAATTGGTCTAGGTATCATGGTATGTGTCACTTTTGATCATTGAAACCTTTAAATATATGCATATGATTCCTTTTATCTCTAAAAACTGCTTGGATATTACATTAGCCCACTTGACCATGCTTGGGGAGATTGACAGGGTTCCCTAGCAAGCCTGTGCCCATAGGTCTTCATTTACCACTAGGAAATTTCTAAAAAGCCATCATCTGCTCCCTTCATAACACCACTGTTTCATCTTATCTCCCGCTCATTTATCCCATTCCCCTTGTCTGGGAATTGGGTTGACCTATTTTTAGGATTTCACCTTATCTTGTGGGTAGAAGGGGCTAAAGGCCTAGAAGGTAAAATCAACTGGTAAAAGACAAAAGCCAAAAAATTAATCCTCGATATGCTTCGCCCAGGGATCCCTAAGAAGGCAATAAAATGCCTCTTAGCAAGAAACAAGAGGGACCCATAAAATAAAAAACAAGACCTAGTTAGAGGATAGGGGGTCTCATCATGAGCCATCCTATTAGGTTCATGGGTACCTAACAGTATGACATTTCCACCATCTGGTTACCACACCGGGGCAGTGACCTTTGGTTGCATAGCCAAGGGAAAGGGGTCCTCATCACAGGCCAACCTTCTCATCTCTGTGAAATTAATTGTGGGTAACTCTGTCAACTCTGGTCACCATGTCAAGGTAGTGTCCTCTGGTTAGCCCTTGAATAAAAAGAAAAAGAAGAAGAAAAAGAAAATAAAATAATAAAGCAAGAAAAAGAATAAAGGGAAGAACAGGATTGGAAAAAATGCATCCATGACAAGTATAGCTCACCTTCTACAAAGGTACCCACATGTCTGGACATCTCCTAGCCACTTCACCTCACTTATGTGGCTTGGATGAAATCTTCCTAGAAACTTTCATTTTCTTTTGGATACTATCCCAATAGGATGTCTTATCTTTTTATGGAATCTTGTATTGCAGGTTTTTGTAATGTCTTTGAGCTATTGACTAATGTATTATGGTTTTTATGCATATGTTTAATGACATCTGATTAAAATTGCTATGATCCCAGTGAATGATGAGCCCATGGAGGGCATAGCTTTTGATGTGCAGAACCATGCCCGACGGACAGGTACCATTTGGACCGGTACACATGGGGAGATGACCAGTTTAGAACTCCATGGGGATAAAGATCCCACCAGATGGATGTTGAGACCCCATCAGGGGGTAGAGATAGGATGATGATGGATTAGGGCTTTTTCATTGAAGAGGAAGAGGACGTTCCATTAGAGGCACTTCAACAGGACTAGACCTGGGGGTAATGACCCTTTTTCAGTGGAATGCTAGCCTTGGAAGGCTTGGGACGTCTCCAACTTCACCATGACATCATCCAACTTCATGGATGCTTTTGGAGGCAGACTGGGAAGCAGTGGCATGTGTGGCATGTTGGAGAGGCCCCTGGGGGGCTAACGTTTTTCTCCTTGGTGTCTCATTTGCCCTAGAAAGGGCTAGTGCCTCCCTTGAAGGGAATTTTACTCTCATTTTACTTGATCAAGGATTTTATCTTAGCATTTAATGTAAAAATAGTATGATTTTGACATTATGGCCTTGTTGGCCTTTTTATGTCCTAAAAACGTAAAATTAGGTCATTGATACACTATATATTGAGGGCTTTCACTCTCATTTTGATCATAATTATCACTCACTCATTAGTGAGGTATGATTTTAGAACCCTATTAGGGTTTTTGGCTGAACTAAGTGATACGCACTTGTTGAAGGAAGAGTTTTTTTGGGGCATTTATGGTGTTTCTCTTGAAGGAAGGTGTTACAACTAGGGTTTGCATGGTTATTTCTTCATAATTTGTAGGTATTTTTTTGCAAAAGTTCTTGATTGAATGGTCGTAGTTTGATTTCTTGCATATATTTATAAATATTGTTGAATCAAAATCCTAGGGGACAAACACACAAGTAGGTCATTGTCTCATGTCCCCTGATAGAGAAGCCTTAAGCCATTGAAGAGGAAAAAGAGAGCCTAGCCATAGCTACACTCCTTTTTCTTTCTTCCTTATGCTAGCCGTACCCTTTTGAGCCAAGAAGAGTGAGATGTCCCTAGCCTAGGATTACTACACCAGGGTCGTACTGTTCTAGGGTTTGCTGATAGGTCTTTCTCTAGCAACACCTCCCTCAACAAAACCTCTTGTCTTGGTATTTTTTTTTCTGTTTTTGGGCTAGTCGTTTGCCAGGAAGGAGGATGGAGCACAAGGCATTGCTTTTGCAACATCGGAGTGAGCCTCTCTCCCCTAGGGTTATGATTTTAAGGCCCTGCTCTAGCAACACCTTGAATCTTTTCCCTCCAGTCCTTTGAAATCTCTTTCCCTTCAACTCTTGCATCCCTTATTTATTGACTCCTTTTACCCTAAGGCACTGATCTCTAGCCTCCAGCATTGAAGTGAAATCAAATCCAAACACTCTCAAACTTCTTTTAAACTGAAACCCTAACTACACTAACCCTAACCTACTAACCCTAGAATGCTGATGTCACCCTTGGTTATTTCATCTTGATGCAACAACGTTTCATTTTATAAGAAATTGAATGGTAGTTACGAGCAATTATTGGATTGAGTTTTGATCTGTTGCATCGAATGCTATATCATTCCAGTATTTATTGACAAGTGACATATTTTTCATTGCCATTTTGCAAACATTGATTTTGTCAATATTTACTGTCAAATTTCTTACATTGAATATCATATAGTCACTTACATATGAACTACTAACCCCATTGAACATAGCTTGCATATATATTTCTTGTTGTTGTCTTGTTCCAGGCAGGTACAGTTTCTTTGGGGGTTACTTCAAATTGGCCTTTGGCTGGACTATCTTTTTGGGTGGTGATCTGTGAAGGGGGAACTATCTTATTTCTCTTAAACCTTTGCCTCTTCAAAGCCATAGGTCACCGAAGACGTCTCCCCTGGGACTAACCTACCTAAATAGAAAGAACCTCCCCATTGTGGTGACATTGGGTGGGGAAGGTTCCTGTTTTGCTAGTTTGACCTACTGTCCTTTAGCCTCTCTCCCATATACAAACTATGTGATAACAGTAGATGTTGGATGGCTTCTGGGAGTTGGTTCACCTGCTGTGTAACACGGTCTTCTAGCTTGATTTCTAAGACTATCACAGAGTGAAGTGCTTTGTTGACCGCTTCTTTTACTTTGAGTTGCTCTGCGAGAAACTGTTCCTTTTCTTGATGTAGTTGTTCTTTTTCTTCATCAAACTTCTCTTGGAGAGAAAGATTTTCTTGTTCTGTAGAACTGCGTTTCTCTACGAGTACTCCTTGTACTTGTGTCAAATCCTGGGTGGCTTTCTCTATTTCTCCCTGTGCTCGTTGAAGGCGAGCTTCGAATGTATTGGCTAGGTGGTGGAGTTGGGTTGGCTCATCTCCCAATTCTGGTTCTCCCGACATAGTGGAGATAACGCGGTTGGACTGTAGGGTTTGTTGTACCCATCAAATTTCAGTCTCAATTTGATCATACATCTCCTCTTTCTTTGCTTCTTGTTTCTCTGTTATTTCTAGGGAAACATCTTGCAGGGCTGCTATGAGGAAATCGAAGTCATTGGAGGTGAGGATAGTCTACATCTTGGTCATAGTGGCCATCGATTTATTCTAGGAGGAAGGTTTTGGAGGAAAACCTTCCCTCTTCTTCAAGGGGTCAACCTTGTATCCTTGCTTCTGTTAGACTTCTTTGTCATCTAACTCTTCTCCATCACCTCCTTTCTTTGGTGATATGGAAGCAGTCTTCACGGATGCACTATTTAATCCTTGGACCTCTTTGGTCTTCTTTGTCCTACTAGGTCTAGGTGTATCCTGCATTGGTTCTGGGCTGTCGTTGTCGAATATATCTGTAGGGTATGTTGGAATAAGGAGGTTTGCTGACCAGTCCTTAGTGATCTCCTCCAAGTCCTCCTCCGTCAGCTTATAGTAGGATTGAAACTATTTCTTGTGTTCATTGGCTCATGTTGTGATGTAAATAAAATGTCGATCTGTGTTGAACTTCATCAAATCCCTGAACCATTGTAGAGTGTTCAGATTCATGTGAGGCTAAGACTATATGGCTATATTCAGCTGATTGTAGTAGGTAAGAAAACAACATTTGACTGCCACTGTTTATTCATATCGCTTGAATACCACAATGTACTGAAATTTGTGGCCAATGGTTCAAATGGATCGATGTATGGGAAGGTTGCACCTTCCAGCATCTCCCAGGAAATAAAAGCTATAAGGATCAAGAGCTAGCTGAAATGAAATTCATATCCTTGATCCTATTCTTTTCTGTAGTCGAGTTCTAACTATTTACCCAGGTACTTCGCCCATTTCATCTGAAGGCCTTCCGTGCACTTCCCTGCGAGGTCAACTACAAAACTAGTGACTTGGGTAGGTCGATTCTTTCTTACTAAATTCCCTTCAATCAACTGAAAGGAAAGGCACACTGCGCCACTTTGGATAGAATCTACCTTGTATCCTCGCATTCCCTTCTCAACATCGTGATAAGTGTCCTTGATCTTCTGTGATAGAGCATGATCCATCGATTTTCTGGGATAAAAATCTTGTGGATCAGGTCCTTGCATACTCAACCCTATGATCTGATTGATCAGCGTCGGATCAACTGTTATACGGTGGTTTAGCCACAAATAGCTGCCATGGTAACAAGAAAGCAACATCTTGACACAGGAATTGACTTCCTGGTGTCTACCAAAGTGGGGAATCTTCATGACGTTTAGCAGGGTGGACTATGCGAGGTTCATAGTCCATGACTTGGGGATTATCTTCAAATTCCTCTCCTTAGTTTTGGTCAGGTACTTATGTGGGACGAACATGTTATAGAATTTGCGATCTCCAAGGTTGAAGTCTCTAAAATTCAACATTGCAATCTTATCTTGGTATTCTCGAACTGCGGGTATTCTCTTTGGGAGGTATGCCGTAACCAAGGTGTATTCAAAATCTCTGGGCACACTGTCTCGATTTACTGTGACACTCAGAGGTGGAATATAGGTGGGTAATATGGTTGGTATCAATTTGGCATTCGCTAGATCATCCCTGTGCTTTTTTCATTTTTCATCTAATGGCTGGGATGGTACGGCTCTGCAAGCAGTCGATGGAGAGGCTTACAGTCCTCTTGTCAATGATGCTTGTACACCTATAGAAATCAACATGACTCTTTCTGTCATGAGGTCGATCAAAACTTCTTCAACATCTTTCTCTGCAGTGCTCAACTTGTCCGACATACATGCTCAGGGTTAACAATCTCTGGTTCAGAGGGTAACTTAGACATAGTAATGAGATAGAGAGAAAGAGTGCGATGATCACTATGAAAAATCAACTTAGTGTACGGGCTCAAACTCTCGATTGGCGAAAGTGTTCTTGGTGCATGACACGACATGATAAATAGGTAACTCGGAAATAGATCTCTTGCAATAGGTTAGAATCCTTCATTAACTCTGTTATGTCTGTTACGGTGCGGTTCCAACGGTCTGATGGCGAGTTGTCTGACCATAAATGCCTGTCTACCCATTCAGAGCGTTGGTATAATGGTTATAATGTCCCCAATGGCTATATTGCTTTGCCATGGTGAAGTGTCATGTGTCGTTGTTCTGATATCTCAACGAAGCTCCAATTTTTCAAATTTTCCTTCTGCAAGGTTTCTTATGGAACCTTCTGCAACTTGTCAATCTTAGATCTCTTCTTACTTGGCTTTCTAGCCTTCCTTCTAGTGAGCTTCATCTCAATATGCCTTTTTCCATTTTAATTCTTATCTTCTTTTGGCATAGTTACTTCGCGTTGTTGAGATTCTTTCCTAAGATTCGAGGGTGATCCTTCTTCTTTATCTGTAATAGGTACTTCAATATTCTATGGGTCTTCTAGTATTATTTCAACTTCGACATATGGGTCTCTGGTGTTAAACAAGTTTGATCTATTATTTTGTTCTTCAATCAAGTGTGTGATTCTTCTAGTCATGATTTTTTTTAACTCTTGCTTATTCTTCTCTAAAAATTCTTATTCTTCTTTCCTTTTGGTCTGATCTCTTTCAATCCAAGATTTTCCTAGTAGCATGGTAAATGGGGCACTGTTCTCAATAAATTTAATAATCTCAAAATCTTCCTCTGTCGAAGTTCCATTGGCATTCATAGGTATCCGTGTGAGCTTTCCACATAGGTTTAACAACTTTCCTTTGAATAGTCCTATTCCTCCTAATGAAGGAATCATACCATGCCTCCCTATAGCTTCCCAAGTTCTCTCTGTAATGATATTCACCTGTGTTTCCTCATCCAGAACATAGTCAACGTCGAAGTCTCCTATTCTTTCTTCAATGCATTCTTTTTCTTTTAAGATATCTTATAATCTGACATGTCGATGGTCATTCAGGGTTTCTTTCATATGTAGCAATACTTTTTCTGATTCTTTCTGGGGTTATTCCATAATCTTAGTTTCTGGATCTTCCCTAGGGTTTTCTTGTCTCATGTTCATTTCTTCAAGATTAGCAATCATTCTAGGACAATCCAATACTTCATGGTCTATAGATTTGAAACAAAGACAACTGGGTCTTCTCTCAGGGCATTCCTTAGCAAGATGTCCCAGTTTTCTACAACTGTAATAGAGGGTTAATCCTCTCTTTATTTTAAATGATCCCTAGCCTTTCCTGTATTGTGCACTAGGATCATGGTAGCTAACTTGAAAACATTTATTTCGAGGATCCTACATACACTTATTAGACCAAACATTCTTTCAATGCATAGGTGTAACATATTTTTCACTATTCTTATCAGATCTACTCATATCAAATATTCTTTCATCTATTAATTCCCTAGTTTTTAAGCTAGGACAGAATCTATCAAACATACCTAGATCCATATTGTTGAAACAAAAATTTCCACTTATCTTACTTCTATAGAGCACAAAGATTTCAGATCTAGAAATTTTCAATATTCTTACCTTTATCAGAGCACAAAGCTTTCAAATCTTACCTCTTTTAATAAAAAAGTCTCACTTTTATTTTTCTTAGAGCACACAGATTTCATATCTTACCTCTTTTCTTCAAATCAAACTTATTTTCTTTAGCACAGATATTGTCAAACTAAGTAGAGTACTGTGCACTAGAGAAACATATCTACGCACAGAGCATTCACAATTTCAGGTTGGATCTTTGCACAAAGCTTCTTCTTCCTCAATTCTCAGCAATCACAGTTTCAGGTCCCAGCAATAGAACCATTTGTTGGCACAGGGGCAGACCCAGGGTTCAATGCTACAACAACACACCAACAAAATCCTAACTACCATCCCTTTCTAAAACACCTACAAAGCAGATCAAGTCTCACCCGAGGTAGAGGCAGGGGTGGTTGCAGGACTCAGGTGTCTGCAACCTTAGCTGGGACACAGATCTGTGATTGCAATACTTAATAGGGAACTAAGCACTATCAATTCATCAATATTTAACCAATATCTACTTCATAGATAAAACAAAGCATCGCAACATTCACCCTGATCTAATGTATTTAAGCACTTAGCATAAATAGATGGATCAGATCTAGAAGATTCAAGCACTAAGCACATTCACCTATGTCATATGTAGCATCCAGATTCATCATAAGCACAAAGCATAAACAAATCTATCTATCTATCTATATCAAGAACTTAGCAAATAACACATAAATACACCAACACATCGCACAAAGTAGAGAAACACAACATATACGTGGTTCACCCCCACCCTAGGGATACGTCCACCAAATATTCTTCGTTATTATCTTCAATCAGTCATATACATGCACAAAGACACAAAAACCTACACCGCATAGGACAAGAGATCTACGCGCACCTTGCCACATCCTCCTTCCCCGAGCTATGTCTAGCACAAAGCCTTTCACAGTCTGTTACAACCACTTGCACTTAGCTCTACAAGTTTCTCACAATATGCACAAAGAATATACAAACCATACTTGCACTTATCACTTAGCTTATCGGCGAAGCTACTTATGTCACCTAGCTACTTATTTATACTTTAAAAAATAGGCCTAAACATGGTTAAACCCATGGGCCGACATCCCATACCTGTTACATAATCCCAAATCCCAAAAAGGACCCAAAAAGGGGCTGAGATCCCTCGATCTCTACTTCATCTTGTGAATTTCCTTCGACAGTCTGTCGAAGTCCAAAATGGTCAAACATGACCAAGAACCCTCAAAACTTTGTCAAGGGTCCACATGGACTAGCCCCACGCTGGGGGTGAAACAGGTATATCCTGTGTTGTGATTGCTTTATGTTATTGATGTGATTTATGCTTAGTACTGAATATTTATGTATGTTAGATGCATATGATGTAGTAGCTTAATGCTTAGTGATATGAATAAATGCTAGATCTGATCTATTTCTATGTGTTAAGTGCATGAATGTGTTAGATCTTGTTGAATACTGCATTGTTTTGTAATTAGGGTTTTACCTGCAAAGTGGATAAAGGGTAAAGACTAATGAATGTTAATTGTTAAGTGATTTGTTAAGTATTGTGAACATAGATCTGTGTCCCAGCTAGGTTGTAGACACTTGAGTCTTGCAACCCACTACCTCTACCTCAGGTGAGACTTCATCTACTTCGCAGGTGTTACTAAAAGGGTCAGTAATTAGGGTTTTCTTGGTGCGCGGTTGAAGTGTTGAACCCTGGGTCTACCCCTGTGCCAACAAATGGTTCCGTTGTCGGGACCTGAAACTGTGATTGTTGGGAACTGAGGAAAATATAAATCTCTGTGCGTAGATGATCCAAGTGGATGTCGGTGACCACCCACCTTTTCCAACTGGCTCAAAATAGTTTTCTGGCAATTTTGGCAATTTACTATTTTTAGCAGTTTTAACTTTCGGGGCCACTTTGAGGGCCTAAATGAAGGTTTTTAAATATTGAGCTTCTCATTGATGGAATAAGGTAGGTTTGATCCCCCAAAATTAATCTCCTTGATGATACCTTCCCAACGAGCTATCATACACCTAAAACAAATATCGTATGCAAAAGTTATGACCCTGAGAAGTTGATGTACTAACTTACCCAGACAAGTCCCACATGACTTTTGGCACTTCATCTCCTAGGGTTAGGTTTTTGGATGTATAGGGTTTTTGGAATTTCTGTTTATTGTAAAAATTCCTTTAGAGCTTCATTGTAATGATATTCTTGTGAATGAGTGCAATCATCACATCTCTTCTCAGAGATAAGTTTCCACCATTCCAACAAGCTTGTTTCCGCTGTATTTTTACAGTTTTAGCTTATTTCCTTATTGAATAGAAAACTAGTTTTACTGTATCTCTTTTATTTTTTGTTAAGTACCTGTTAATAATATGTAGTCATTCCATTTTTCTCATAAAATCCGGATCAGTTGTATCAGAGCGATCTTCTCCTTGTCGTCTTAATGCATGTCCCCAACGAGGTCAGAGTACAAAGAGTTGGGTCTCGAGCTTGTTTCTATTGAGGAAAAAAGATCTTGCATTCCAAAGCGACCTCTCATGGAAGGAGAAAATAAATATGATGGGGCATGAGATCCTTTCAAACTTTTGATTAAGGAAGCCCTCAGGCAGCAAAGGAACGAGATGATGGATAGTTTCGCGCAAATCCTTCGGCGACTACCAACAGGCAACGCATCTTCTTTGAGAAGAGGCATTGCCCCCTTCAAGGTACAAATAAACTTCAATATTCCTATATTTGAAGGTCAGATAAATGTAGATGTTGTATACAAGTGGTTGAATATACTAGACAGGTATTTTTCTTTCCATAAATTTTCAAATAGAGAAAAGATTACTTTTAATCTCCTCAAAGTCGTTCCCCATGTCAAAGATTGGTGGGAAACTTTCTGTGATAAAAATGAAACAGAGGAACCCTTATTATTTACAGTCACGACCACCTAGGAATCCTTCAGGGATTCTATTAAGGAACAATACTACCTTGTCAGAAGTTATGACGACTTGTATACAAAATGGATCACACTGCAGCAATAAAGAGGCCATGGAGTGTCGTATTTCACAAATATATTCCATACCTTCCGCACCAAGTTGGGTATCAAATATTCAGAGCGACATATGGTGCTCAAGTATCGTGGCACTCTGCATAGATACATCCATACCAAAATGGAATTTCTGGACATCTCATCCTTGGGTGCGGCCTACCGATATGTCGTCAAAATCGAGCAGAAGCTTAAACAAAAGATGTGGCAATTTGGGCCTGGGAACCCTTCACAAAAAAATCTAGGAAAGGGAGGCCCCAACCCATAGAACAAAGGACAGAGAAAAGATGGATAGTATCAGGACAACTAGCCCAAGATAGGGATAATTTTAAGGATGGAAATTTATTTTCAAATGTAGAAACCTTGGCGAATATTACTAACCCTTCATATGCCAACTATAAATGTTTGGCAATATTTTTGTAAAAATATTCAGATTTCTAAGGATTTAATATAGTTTTTATAAAATTTTGGCGATTATTAAGGTAAAATAATTTTATCCTATAGAATTTGGGTGAATCATTTTTAAAATAATGAATCTCATTTTTGGAAAAATCATGGAAAATTAGCCCATGAGTTAAATTTAGCCCCTAAAATCATCCATGGTCCAATCTGCAAGTAAAGAAGGACACCGAAAAGACAAAGAAAGATACTGGGAAGTGGTGCAAATTCCATAAGATCCCTTGGCATAACACTGTTGACTGCCGCTCAAAGTAGTCGTTGGTGGCCGAAGTGAAAGCCTCTAAATCAGATGTAGGTTCTGAATCTAAGCCAGAACCAGAAAGGGGAAGACAGATCATTGACACAGAATCTAGTGCCACCGTTGCTACCACCAAGCTCCAGCCTAGTGAACTAGAAGAGACAAAATAAGGAGAACGCCTCTTCCATTCAAAGATGTGGGTAAAAGTCACCCCGCTACACTTCATCGTTGATAGCGGTAGCCAGAAGAACCTCATCTTACCAGAGGTCATCAAGTGGTTGGCCCTGCCAACAACGCCACACCCACAACCCTACACCATTTGATGGATCCATCAAGGAAGCGATCTTTGCATCAACCAACAGTGTTGACTATCGTACGACATCAATCCCTTCAAGGACGAGGTATTGTGTGATGTTTCTCCTCTCGATGTTTTTGATGTTATTTTTGGCCAACCTTATTTATGGAAACATCATGCTATATATGATTTTAGGCCTCATAGTGCTATTATTACTTTGAACAAGAAATTGTACAGGATACCCGAGGTAGTCCCACCTAGTGTTATTTCCTTGATCTATGTTAAGGAATGCAGGAAGGTCAGATCTCAAATGGGGAAGTTTGTCTTCTTCATGATTCTCTCTCAGAATAAGAGAAATATTATAGCCACATCCAATGTCTCTGCGACTGAACTCTCCTCATAGAAGAAGCAAGTAGATAATGTCATGGAAGAATACTCAGATATCTTCTCCTCACCTACCGGGGTACCTCTGCACTGGCAGGTCAAGCACCCCATCGATATGACCCCTGATGCACCAATGACCAATGGGACAGTATATCATTTCTCTCTGTTAGAGAATGAGGAGGTCAAGTGACATATCCAAGAACTGCTCCATAAGAGGCACATCTAGCCCAACTCATCACCTTGCGGGAGCCCAATCGTGATGGTATATAAGAAATATGGAACCTAGCGACTATGCATTGATTATCGGGCTCTAAATAAAATCACAGTTAGAAATCGATACTCGATTCCTTGAATCGACGACCTCCTTGATCAAATCACGGGGGCCAAATAATTTAGTAATATTGATTTGAAGTCTGGCTACCACCAGGTCTCGATAGAATAGACAGATGTATGGAAATCCACCTTCAAGTCAAAGGAAGGCCTTTTTGAATGGTTGGTCATGCCCTTTGGTTTCACAAATTCTCCAGCCACTTTCATGAGGATGATGGAAAATATCCTACAACCATTCACCAATACTTTTGTAGTGGTGTGTCTGGATGACATTCTCATTTACAAAAATACTTGGGCAGAACACTTGCAGCATATTCAATAGGTTTTTCACACCCTACGACAGCACAAGCTATATGCCAACTTGGAAAAATGATCCTTTGGCATGGATAGGGTCCATTACCTAGGCTACATCGTTGATCAACATGGCGTACATGTGGATCCAACCAAGATCCAAGTCATCTGTGACTAGCTATCCCCAACCACAATCATTGCGATTTGGAGCTTCTTGGGCCTTACCAATTTCTACCACAGGTTTGTGTTGGGATTCTCCCATATTGCTTAGGCCTTCAGCCAAATAACCAGGGGTGGTGGTAAGGTGAAATTTGCATGGGGTTGGTCCCAACAACAAGCATTCGATGATTTGAAGTAGCGTTTGTGCTCAGCCCCAATACTTTCACTACTAGACCTGCAACATCCCTTTGAGATCGAGATAAATGCTTCAGACTATGCGGTGGACACCATTCTCACTCAGCACGGCCACCCTGTGGCCTATCATAGAAATACACTATCAGATGTTGTCCATAAGTACCATACTTACGACAAAGAAATGTACTCCATTGTGCAAGTCTACCGCCAGTGGAGACATTACATTCTTGGGAAGGAGACATTCATCCACACTGATCATAAGCCATTGCAGTTCATGCAGACACAAGTAAAATTGTAGAATGATTGCCATAAAAAGTGGTCCACATACTTGCAGCAGTTCCACCTCAACATCAACTATAAAACAGGAAGTGCCAATCGCGTTGTTGATTGCCTCAACAAACCACTGGTCACGCAACTCACCACGATGCTAGAATCTTGTGGACATGATACCTCTGGATGGCCCCAAATCTATGAGACAGACCCGGACTTCGCCACCACCTACCAAATGTTTGGTGCAAACGCAGTTGTCAATAATTTCCATCTTCAAGATGGGTTGTTCTGTGGTCTAGGCCATATCTGTGTTCCATCAAGCGAGCGAGTGAAGCTAATCTTGGAAGCCCACTACAGTCGGGTGGTAGGACACTTCATCGTCGAAATGATAGTGACAATGCTACAAAAACATTTCTATTGGCCGAAACTTCGACAGGAGGTCAACAAGTATATCAGGTATTACACTTCCTGCGCTATTGCCAAACCGACCACTAAGAAACATGGCATGTACACCCCTCTTCCTACTTCTAACAGGACATGGGAATCCATATCAATGGACTAAATGTCGGGCCTACTGTCCACCAAGTGGGCAAATGAATGTGTTTTTGTGGTTGTTGATCGTTTTTCTGAGACGGAAATTCTGGTTGCCCGCAAGAAGAACATCACAACAAAGGCCACTGCCAAGATCTTCTTTGAACAATTCTGGGTACATTTTGGAATCTCACAAACCATTGTCTCATATCGGGACAGTCTATTTCTCAACACATTCTGGTTGAGCCTCTAGTCACTGCTAGAAACCAAGATCATGAAATCCATGGCCTTCCACTCCCATACAGATGGCCAAGTCGAGGTCGTAAATTGAATGATTGTGCATATCCTTTGCATGTATAATTAAAAGTACCCTCGCACATGGGATGAGATCCTTCCCTATGCCCAACATAGCTACAACTGATCCTTTCATAGCTCAACTGACCACATCCCCTTTCAGGTGGGGTTGGGATTCCATCCATTGGGTCCCATAGATGTAGCACTTCCCCTTGAGGTCACCTATAGACTAATCAAAGGCCAGGGGAATTCCACATTCTCTCACTTATGGTTGTGCCTTTGATGAAGAATCCTGATATCTTTCAAACTCTTTTCTTGCTTCCTCAAATGTCTTCTTCCTTTTCTTTGGATCAAACTCCTATGTCTTCTCCACATCTCTTATAACTCCTGATTCTTTTGTAATCTTTCCCGGAGTCACACTAACTTCTCTTGTAGCAGTGCATCCTCTAGTGATAAAAACGACTCTATGATCCACTCCAAAAGGTTCTACTGATATTAGTTGTACTTGTTGGTTCCCTCCTCATATTTCCTGAAGTTTGGCTAACAACGCAGGACAATATTCTATGACATGTTCAAATGCATTGTAGTAACTACAAGTGGTACAAGGGTTCTGACAGTCCCTTTCCAAGTGACTTGGTTGTGTGCAATTATAAAAAATGATCTGACCTTGACCTTGGCCCATGCCTCCTCCTCATCCTCTTCCTTTGAATCTACCACGAGGGTTGAAGTTTCCTCTTCCTCAAGAGTTAAACTACGTAGTATTTCCTTCTTGTTGTACTTTTCCTTGAATTATATATGTGTCTCTTAATATTTCATGCAAGAGGTCATAAGCCATACAATATTTCTCATCATGCGCCAAAAATTTACACAATCTGTAGTAAAGGTTGGTAGGTGTCTGCACATAGTTTTTCATGTAATAACATTCTCCAAGGTGATGTCTATTTCTACATACCTCGCACCAAGGTAGAGTAACCTGCTTCAAAGGGTTCGGGGCTCCTGAAGCCAAGTACTCATGAAATAGAGGATAGTGTTCCTTGTCATGACCTTCTGATTTTCATCTGATACACCAAATATCTTCTCTTTTATCTTTTCCCTTATCCTTTTTCATATCTTCGACCTGCAGTGATAAGTTAGTTAGCTGACTCAAAATTTGACTCATACCTGAGATGGACTCTCCCATAGGGTTTGATTCTAGTTTCATAGCAATCTCTAGTGCCTCATGATGCGAAGCAATATTCTATTACATCAGAGGGACTCTGATGTGTGGTAAGAGGGAAGCAATGAATCATTCCTTATTCTGTTCGTCTAGAATATGAAAACTCAAATGACCAGTCAGGGTCTTAAACCTCTGATCAAACTCCCAAACAGGTTCAGCTACTCTCTGCTTGATTTATTTCAACTCGGTGATGCACTCCAACTTTGACTTGGGTTTCTTGAATTCTTCAATCAGCGCAGTCTTGATCTCATTCAATGGTTTTGGTTGTACAATTCCTTGGATTAACTTCATGTACTAGCTTAGTGCACGGTCTCTTAGGGTAGTACTAAAGTGATCTCTCTTAATATCTTCATCAGTGACATTATTAATACTCCATACAGCTTCGCATAAGAACCAATGTTGATCAGGATCTTCAGATCCATCTCTCCTAAAGGTGGGTAACCTCGTCTCATCTTCCATAGATCTTCCTAGGGTTCCTGACTGAGTATGCACTGAACCACTTGTACCAGTGATCTGAGTGCTCTGATAACTTAGGTTACTCTAGCTACTTAATGTTGTTAAAACAACAGGAGACGTAATAGTGCTTACTTCAACAGTCTGCGCAGTTCTTAAAGTTTCTGACTCTTCTTGGCATGGTTTTTTAGTCTTCCTCTCCGGCCTCTTCTGTCCTAGCGGAATCTGAATGTTCCTTGTTTAGTATGTTTTCTTCTTCTCCACTGTAGAACTATTCTTATTGTGCTGGTGGTTCATGATTCCGCTCAAACAAGTTCACCAGAGGAACTTCTCTGAAGGTTCTCCCACTGCGTGTGTGTTCGACCTTTGTGTTGTTTTCGTTGTCTGAATTCTTCAAAATTACCTTTTTCAATCTGACCCGCTACTGTATCTTTAGGATTTTCTTCTCATGCTATAGCATCTTGATCTTCAACTTCAAGAAGTGTAAAAATTTTCCTTTCGGTCCCTTAAAGAAATATTTCTCTTCTTGGCTATATGATTCTACTCTATCAATAGAAAACTCAGTAATGTACCCTCCAATGGTACTATCAAACCAATGATCTACTACTCTTGACACATCGTTATCAAATCTCTTGACCTTCTTGATCAGTGTTGACGTCCAAACCACAGCTGGTATAAGTTTGATTTTGAACTGGGTATTTTCTAATCTGGCTAGCCACTCGTATAGCTCCCTATGAATTCCTCCAAAGAAAATCTCGTGTATATCAGTAAATATATACCTTCCCAACCAATCCTCTGTAGCAAGATTAGGTTTCTTATTCTGAGCTTCAGCGAAGTCCTTCTCTTGTTCTTCTATCCACTTCTGAATCTCTGTCTTTGATGGAAACCACCTTGACATTCCCTCAAGAAGGTCTCGGTCCCAGCAACGGAAGCATTTGTTGGCACAGGGGCAGACCCAGGGTTCAGTTCTAACAACTCACCAACAATCCCTAACTACTGTCCCTTTCAGCAACACCTTCAAAGTAGATGTAGTCTCACCTGAAGTAGCTATAGGGGGTTGTAGGACACAGGTGTCTACAACCAGAGGAAATGCAAAGTGGATCTAGGGCAACACTCTCACACATATCTAGTTATGTTTTATCTTTCTTAAGCCTACTACATGAACTGTATCTTAGATCTAACACAATATTTCATTAATAGTATATCAGAGATCAGAAGAACACAACATCAAGCACACACAACAAAATGATATATGTGGTTCACCCTCTCCCTAGGGATATGTCCACATAATTGTGCTTTATAATATATTAGATGAAAGCATACAGTTCTATCTGCACTCTTAGCTTGTAGATCTCTCTTTCTTTCTCTTCATTTATCCCCTCCCTATGCACCCAGTTGTAGGGTTGATATTCACACCTAGTTGAAGATATTACAACAAATACTTCTCTCACCTCATAGTACTTCTCTCAACAATAACAATAATCACTCATCATCCCATAATTGACCATCCCATCCCAGGTCCTCTTGACCTTTATTTATACATTACAATGACTCTTGGACAAACTTAGGTTGAAACCTAGGTGTCAAAAACCTAAATACCAAAACCCTAGGTGTCTAAAACCCTAGGTCAACTTGACCCACATTTTCAGGGCTTCGCCAACCTGTCTTTCCCTTTTTCTTGCGAGGTGATCCAAAGAATCCATTGGTGGATTTTTTTGCTTGCTGAGACATCCACAATTCATCTTCCTTGCTAATATGTCTTCCTCGATATCCCCGTCCAACGAATTTATTTCTCTTACTTCTCTCTTTCTTCTCTTCTCTTTTGTCCACTTCGACCCAATCTCATTCAACTTGTCTTCCGCGCAGTTCTCACTTCGTGCTTCTTTCCTTAATCTTCGCAACCTTCCATAACCAAGGGCCAACATGGATCTAGACCCATAATCTGTAGGTAGACTTGCTTCACGAACTTTGGGAACTTGTCTGTGTCCATTACATCATGGTACAAGTATTTTATCTTCTCGACATAACCTAGCAAGTCTGATTTCACCCGTACCCCTTATGGTATACGAGGAAAAACAATGGCTATGACGGGTTGCTTGCATGGTGACCTAGGTACCTGTTGCTTGTCCTTTTTCGATGTTGGTTGACTCAATGTTCCAGCCTCCATTGATCATTCTTCGGCATACTGTTCTAGACATCTTGTGACATCTTACAATACTCCCTCCTGTGGATGGTCCGACACGGTTGTCTGGGACTCGTCTGGATTGACTACTGCTTCCTGATTTGTAGCAGTCCCATTGACTCTTGGGGCTTCTTCATGGTTTCCTGGTTATTCTTGGCTACTCATGCCCTCGTTATTTCATCCCTATTCCTCTGCCAGTGTATCCATGTTTATGCCTAATGGTGTTGTCTGTTGGGTTTCCTCCACAATGGGTGTGGGGTTAATTGGTATTGTATCCGGTGATGGGATTTCGTCTACATTGACGACTTCTGGCAGTTGTTGTTCATTTTCCTATGATTGTACTTATTATCTAGTCCTCACTCTATATTTTTTGGTAGTCTGGATCGATTCGTCTTGTTTGGGTGGTGCCATGGTGATGAAATTCAATCATCCGTCAGGCTCAGTGGTATCTGCAACCTCTATGAAATTTTATCTGTGCTTCGTATGTTGTATCTCTCTTTGTCTCTTCTTATTTTTCAATAGGCATTTGGCTCCCGCTCCTTGCTTTGTATCGACATCGTATGAATCTTTTGAAAGATGATACCATTATTACGGATTCAATGAACCTCTGGTTCCTTTTTACTTTCCATTACTCCCCTTCACCGTCTCCAGTTGGCACGATTAATGCGACATCCCATCGTTCATTTACGACATTCAATTCCACTTGCCTTCATCATTTAGTATGTCTTTTTCAATTTTTATATTTCCTTATTGTTTCCATTGTGAACCGACTGTTGGCCTTGTCTTCGTCGGGTTTGTATTCCTAAGTGTGGGTACTCTTTCTCCTTTCAGCACATTGTACCTCTGTTGGTACCATTTACTATCGTGTTTTTTTTTTCTAGCTGCACAGTGACTTTCATGTTATGGGTGGTTGATTGTCCTTACACAACTTCAGTCGGCTCCCATTGATCATCCCTTTGAGTTTTGTTCCTCCTAAGTCTTTCAACTATACATCTCCCCCATATGTGACAATTTCTACTTCTTACAGTCCTAACCAGTGCATTCAGATTTTTCCTTGATGTTGAATGGATTTGTTGTCATACATCAAAACTAAGTCTCCTTCTTTGAAAGTTTTCTTCTTGATGTGTCTTTCATTCCAAGCTTTGTCCCTTGCTTTCTGAACTTGTTGGTGGAATATTTCTAGGATTTGATCTTCCTCCAGGATCAACAACTGATTCAGTCTATTTTGTATTGTTCCTCATTCTATCATGTGTGTAATCGTAGCTACATGCATATTGGGTATCAGAAATGCTAATGGAACAACCGCTTCTTGTCCATATACCAGTTTGAATGGTGTGTGCCCTGTCAAATTCTTGCATGTGGTCTTGTATGCCCACAATACTACTGGTATTTTGAGGTCCCAATCATCCCTATTGAAATTACATATCTTTGTCAGTGCATTTTCCAAGATTTTGTTAAATACTTCTACTGTTCCATTTTCCCGTGGGTGATATGGTGTGATATTTTGATAATGGAAATCAAAATATTTAGACATAGCCTTAATAGTTTTGTTAATGAAGTGAGTTCCTTGGTCGCTCATCAAAATTGTTAGGCAACCAAATCTAGTGATTACTTGTTCAAATAGAAAATGTGTTGTTGCTTCTGCACTAGAATCCTTCACTCATGTTGATTCCACCCATCTTTTCAGGTATTCTATCATAGTGATAATGTACCTTTCTTATGTTCTTTTGGTTGGTGGTTTGATTGGTCCCACAAAGTCTATTTCCCATTTGTAGAATACCTGCAATGTTACCTATGGTCACAATGGAATCTTGTCCCTTCTATTGGGTTTTCCAACCCTTTGATAGACATCACATATTTGGCAGTACTCTTTCAAGTATCTGTGAATGGTTGGCCACCATAGTCCTGTGCACAATACCTTCTGCATGGTATCTTTTCCTACGTAATTTCCTCCTTCTATTCACTCATGGGATTTTTCTAAAACCCTTGGTCTTTCATGTTCTAGCACATATATTCGCAACATGCTATCTGTGCCCATTTTGTATAAGCGTCCTGTGATCAACTGATAGTCTGCATCCTAAACTACCAGGTTTTTCTTCTGCGCGGTGTTATATTCCTGTGGCGTAGTACCTGTACTTAAGTACTTAATGATATCTACAAAGTATTCATGAGTGATATGGACTGAAAATTACTGTGTGTCCGAAAAATTTTCCTTTAAATTTGTAGGTTCTTTTCCATTTGTGACCCTTGATAGGTGGGCATGTCCTGTATTCATCTTTTCTGGCTTGACTATTACTTCAAAATCATATTCTTGAAACAATAGTAACCATGAACATATTCTCCCCCCCCAACACTGGCTTGTTGACTAGGTATTTGAGGTATGAGTGATCTATGAACATCTTAAAGTGTTTTCCCAATAAGCAATGTCTAAATTTCTGCAGTTCGTAGACTATAGCTAGGCCTTCCCTCTCTGTAGTGTTATAGTTATGCTCTAATTTTGATATTTTTCTTCTCGCAAATGCTATAGGGTGATCCAGTCTTCCGCTCTTGGCTGTGCCAAAATATCTCCAAGTGTTATGGATGATGCATCTACATGTACATGGAATGTTTTCTCCCAGTCTGGAAATACTAGTATTGGTGCGGTGACCATTTTTTGTTTTAGCGTATCCAGACCATGTTGACAGACTTCATTTCATTGAAACTTTGTATCTTTCCTTAACAATGTCTCCATTGGTGCAGCAATCTCTGTGTATTCTTTGATAATTTTATGTAGTATCCTATATGTCCCAATGAAGTTCTTAGTTGATGGACTATATTTGGTGGTGGCAAGTTAACAATTACTGCAATATTTGCAAGATCTAGTAGTAAACCTTATTTGCATACTATATGGCCCAATAGTATCCCAAATAGTGTTTCGAATATACATTTTTTATTTTTATGTTTAATGATATCTGGCACTGCCTGCATATTTCTAACATCAGCCATAAGACCTCTACATGGTCTTTCAATAGACTATAGACTATCCAATCATCCAAGTATACCTCTAGTAACTGGTGGATAAATTCTTTGAATGCAACGATGACTACTCTTGAAAATATTGTTGGTGCATTCTTCAGTCCAAACGACATGATTGTGTACTGGTAAGATCCCCATTCTATAAAAAACATGGTCTTGTATCTATCTTCCTATGATATCTTGATCTGGTGGTAGCCTGAGAATCCATCAGTGAATGAGTAAACTTTGTGTCCTCCTACGTTCTCCAACACTTCATCCGTGAAAGGTGTAGGGAACGGGTCATGTAGGCATGCATCATTCAAATTCATCAATATGACGCATATTCTTATCCTGCCTTTTTTTTTCTTCTGAACTACCATTGGGCTTATCCATTCTGATTCTTCCACAGGTTCTATGATTTTAGCTTCGAGCATCCTGTCGATCGCAGCTTTGACTTTCTTCTTATATATTGGGTTTAATTTGTATGGTCATTGTCTAATCGACCTTGCTTCATATCTGAGTGGTATATTCATTTCTCCTAGCTCTCCTTCTATACCCTTCATTTCCATGAATGTTGTGGGGAACAGGTCGTTGTACTCGCATAGTAAATCTGTTATGATTTCGACTATTTGTTGATCCCAGTAATCTCTAATGCTGGCCATTTTTGTATTCTCAACTATCCCAATGTTGACTTTCTTTACCTTTATCGGCACAACAATTACTTCTGATTCTAGAGTTGGACCTTCCACTTCTCTTTCTCCTTCTTCTTCCTTGATCTAAATATCATGCAAATTGTCTTCATCTGGTGCTTCTTCCTGCACATGATAGCATGACAACAATTATTTCATTGTTTGTCTGTTCCACTGTTGTTCTTATGTTATGAGTTCAACTTTTGGTTTTGTGATGAATATCACCCCTCTTATCTTCTTAAGAGCTACATATATGTTGGGGTTCTCATGCTTGCATTACAAAGTGACTGCAAAATTCTGTTGTAGTATGGTCCAGTTCGAAGTTCCTTTGCGCAGTTACTCGTCTGTATACCAGTTCGTTGGTATGCCTTCTAAGGTGTGTACAAAATGATGAGGCCATTCCTCTGGGGGTTTCATCTTCCACAACATTCTTCACTTCTCCAAGTTTTTCTCTGGTGCTCCCTGTCCATCATACTTCTGCTTCTTGTTTCTTTTATGTTCTACACTAAACCTTATGTGTAGTAACCTCTTACATTCGTACCAATCTGTGATTGTTTCTTTGTGTGTACCCCGCCATATTGCAGGTGTGAACTTGAGTACTATATCGAGTGCTAAGAGTCTCTAATTTTCTAACAATTCATCCTCATACTATGCCAAGAATGATTCTAGATCGTTTACTCCATGGAAAGTGGGTGGATCCCTTATCTCCATGCCTACCCATATTACTGTACGGTCTATTCTTGCGCACTTTCTTGTGGAAAATTCATGTAGCCTTTGTTGCTAGTTCTCTAAACCTGTATCTTAGTCTATCACACATGAAGTAATGCTCCACCAAATGAGTATCCCATCTATAGTTGGGTTTACGTAATCCTCATCGCGCGTAGTTGTTATGTACAAATGGTTTATTTCCTCTAAGTCTAAGCAAGTAGGTTCTACAAACCTTTCCCCTTCTGATGGGTCTAATGGTGCAATGACCCTATATTCTCTTGACTCACATGTCATTTTTTGGATCTTTAAATTGATTATGGCCTAGTTATCAAATGCCCAATCCAAGCCAAGCAACACTAGATATGGTATTTTTCCATCCACTATTTAAATCACTTCAAAGTCTTCTTTAGTGCACACTCCATCTAGGTGTACTATTACTCCTTTTAGTCTACCAATTGGTAGGACTATGTGTTGGTTTGCTAGTTTCAGTTGAACAGGTGAATATCCTAATGTGAGATCTCCCATACATTGCCATGTCTTTGGTAGTACATTGACTTCATATCCTAAATCCAGTATCATATCTCCCATGTTGAAATATCTAATGTTGGCATTTAGCCTGAACTCTCTACTTGTTCTTCTCCTTGTATGTAGGTGATTGACTTTTTTGGTTCTGTTGGCGACGGAAGTCACTCCTGGATTGCTTGCAGGAGCAGAGCCCGACGCCCATCAGTTTAATGTCACGATTTGTTTAAAGGGTGATCAAATGGAGGAAAACTCAAAACAACATTGTGTCAACTCAGAAGCCAGACCAGGCATGCATGAACAAGTGAGGTCTTGATAAACTCCAAACAGTGAGTCGTAGTAAAAGGTGAGCAGGTGGAAGACTTATGCAAGAAGGGTGAAAAGGTCTATAATAAACATCATGTTCATAATAAACAGGAGGAGAAATCATTCAAACACAAAGTCACTTTATATTCAAACACAGAGAACCAGAGAATACATAAATGTCACGACAAATCCTTTATCATAACACAAATGCAGCAATCCACGCGAATCATTCGACTGTGAACACTCCGGCATGAGATGAAACAAAGATGGAAAAAGGAGAACTGTTTGTTATAAACCAAGAAGTCTCAAACACAGAGGCATAACCAGGAAACCAGAGTATTTGTTGAAACTTTACAGTTGGGAGCTTAGCTCTACCATCGATAGATACCAAAATGGAAAAAATGCCTACATATACTCAAAACAACAATAGCAGCGGAACCAAGAAAATGCATTGAAAGCTTTGCGTCTGCATGGCTTCTGACAGTCAACATCTGAAATATCGTGCAACTTATGTCAGACGCAATCTTAATTGTTTGACAGTTCCAATGGCGAATCGACGTGCCTTAAATTCATGGCTGCGATTTCCCATTAAGGCAGAGGCGATATCTAACCACCACCAACTGCTTCAATAACTACTTCTTGGGATTGAGAACGGACCGACCAACTCAGCATTTCGGGATACGGAAGACTTCTCGCGCTGCCACCTGGAATAACCGAATAGCTTGAGGGATGGGCATCGAAGCCAGCGCGGAGGATGAGTGCACGACATGAATGGTGGTGTCGGGTTATAAGGGCGTGGAAGGAGTGACAGAATGAGAGAAGGATGATGGAGTACGATTCATGGTGGAAGACATCAAGTAGAAGGGAAGAAGATGAGAGAAGAGAACTCGCCTTCGGGTGAGAGGCTGACGTGGAAAGGGACGGGACACGTGGCAAGAAGCGAGTGGATGATGAGAAGAAGGGAGGGCCACGCAGACCAAAGGGGAGAGGTGAATGGATGACACACGGCCCAAAGGGATTTCTTTGTTGTCACTCGATCGGCCCAAAGTGCAAATTTGAGCCTTGAGTCCCAGGCCCTTTTATTATCCTCTAATAGATTTTTGATAAGCTTGATTAGGATTTTATTGGAGGACTCTACCAGTCCGTTTCCCTGAGGATAGTAGGGAGTGGAGTGAATCAGTGAAATCCCAAATTGTTCACAAAATTTGATCAGAGGCTCAGACCGAAATGGGGAAGCGTTGTCAGTGACAATTTTGCTAGGGCAGCCAAACCTAGCTATGATGTCTTCCAGGAAGCTGATGATTACTTTGTGGGAAGTGCTTCTAGTAGGGACAACTTCTATCCATTTAGTGAAGTAGTCGGTTGCTGTCAAAATCCATCGGTGTTGGCCACTTGAGGGAGGATGAATTTCCCCGATAAAGTCTAATCCCCACTGCTGAAAGGGCGCTGAGACCACCACAGGTTTCAATGGAAGGGATTTGAGTTGCTGCTTCCCTGAGAATTTCTGACATTTGATGCAAGCTCTAATTTCCCTGCAGACATCAGGAAATAAGGTGGGCCAGTAGTACCCAGCTCGAAGGATCTTGCGAGCAGTGGTCTTCCAAAAATAATGGCCTCCACAGAGACCGCTATGGAAATCATTCATAACTTTCTGGGCCTGCTGTGGGTCCAGACACATTAGTAATATCCCTAGGGGGTCTTTCCAATACAAGGCTTGTCCAATAAGACAATACCTGGCAGCTCTGAGCTTTAAAGTTCTTGCCTTGTTTTTTTCCATCCCATCAGGGGGTCTCAACTCCTGCAGGAAATACAAGATATCATTGTACCAGGGGTATGCTGATAGTGGCACGGTGCTTTGGGAACCCCTGTTGGATGATTCAGCTTGCTCATGGATAAAATTGATTTCCAAGGCTTTATAATTGGATTCGGCCAGGATCTTGGCCAAACCCTGCCCTTTTATTAGCTTGGTGGGCTTAATTTCCAGGTCAAATTCTAGGATCTTGGCGATCCATTTACCTCTTCTTCCGTCTATGTCAGGCTGTATGAGAATGTCCTTCACAGAGGTTGAAGGGACATATGCAATGATCTTTGAGTGTAAGACATAGACCCTGAAAGATTTGAGAGCTTTCACCAAGGCGTAAGCCTGCTTCTCCATGATCTCGTATCGGAGCTCTGCATCTCTCAGCGCCTTGCTAAAGAAGGAAATAGGCTGATCTTGCCCTTGATCATTTTTCTGCAACAGAACCGCTGCTACTGTGTCAAAGGAAGCAAAAGTAAATAACATAAAATCTTTAGAATAATCTGGACTGATCAGTACTGGAGCCTCGGTCAATGCTTTCTTTATTTGGTCAAAAGAATTCCTGGGTTCAGCAGTCCATTTTATTTTGTGGCCCTTCCTGAGCATGGCTGTGATATGTTTCACCAATTCAACAAAATTTGAGACAAACCTCCTCAGGAAATTAATCCTTCCCAAAAACGCTTGGACCTCCTTTTTAGATCTGGGAAGTGACAGGGCCTGAATTACTTCTACCCTTTCAGGATCAATCCTCACTCCCTCTGCTGAGACTATATGGCCTAACAACTTCCCTTCTTGCATAGCAAACAATGATTTCTTGGGATTTAGGGAAAGGCCAAACCTGCGACACTTCAGGAAAACCCTCTTCAAGTGGCAGTGGTGCTCTATATCAGTCTTGGAGAAGACTGTTATATCATCTAGGTAAATCATCACATAATTATCTTTTTCCCCGATGAAGGCTATGTCCATGGCTCGCTGAAACGTTGCCCCTGCATTCATCAATCCGAAGGGCATCTTGGCATACATGAATGTGCCGCAAGGAGTGGTGAAGGTTGTCTTTTCTCTATCTTCAGGCATGACTGATATCTAATTATAGCCAGAAAATCCATCAATCATAGATATCCTAGATGCACCAGTGACCCTCTGTAATATATGTTCCATGTTGGGTAGGGGGTAATTGTCCTTCCTTGAACTCCTATTCAGGTTCCTGAAATCAACACAGAATCTGATTTCTCCGCTCTTCTTTCTTACTGGGACCAAATTGGCTACCCAACTAGAGTATCTCAAGGGGACTATGATTTGAGCATCCAACAGCTTTTTCACCTCCCTCTCCATGACAGGTAACAGCGTAGGATTTATCTGTCTCAGCTTCTGCTTGAAAGGTCTAGCCTCCTCTTTCAGTGGGATCTTGTGCTCAATGACTGACGTGTCGTATTTCTTGAGGTCTTCGTAGGTCCATGCGAACACGTCAGCAAACTCCCTCAGCAACTCAGTATATCCAATCCTCTTCTCCTCAGTCAAAATCCTCGACAACTTGACAAACTTGGGCTCCTCCGGTGTGCCTATGTTGCATTAGGTCGTATCAGTATCATCACCTGAAATTCTGCCCTTTATCGCCACATCATTCCCATCAAACAATCTTTCTAATGGGATCAGACCTCTTGGTATATGATTGCTCGACAGTTGAATAATCGGATGGTCAGCAACTTTGTTCAACAACTCCCCAGGGTGGTGGTCAGGCTCCTCGTCAGGGTCCTCATCTATATGCAATGCAGAGAAGTCATCGATGGATTGGAGGAATTTATCAATTTCCTGATCATCTTCAAATACCTTCCAATGTTTGACATTGTCCGGTACGGAGGGTCTGTATCTTATTTCCACATCTGTTCTGTCAGTGGACAGCGCAGGAGCTTCGAACAAACTAGCTGAGAAGGCTTGAAAGTCGGCTGGAGAATTTTCTTCCCATGGAATGAAAGAGATGTTGAAATCTAGGAAGAAACTATCAATTAGATCCCATACCTCATTCCTGTAATTCTTGAGGCGAGGGTGTTTGGTCTGATAGACGTTTTTGACCTGCTGGACAATTAATTCTGCATCCCCGAACACAGCCATCTCCCTGATTCCCATTTCTTTTGAAGCCCTTAATCCCATAACCAGAGCTTCATATTCTGCCACATTATTGGTGACTTCAAATTCGAGCTTGTATGACAGTGATATGGTTTCCTGAGAAGGAGATTTGAATACCACTCTGGCACCTGCACCTATACTGGAAGAGGCTCCATCAAAGAACATCTTCCAAATGGAGGTGGCTAGAGGGGGCATCCCCTCATCAGGACTGAGCTGCTTTCTGATCTGCAAAGGGGTCTCAGGCTCATCAGTGACCTGCAATAAGCTAGATCCTAAGTCAGTGTCTAAGGCATAGATGGGATGATTAGTGGGGTTTGCTTCATCACTGACTATGTAGGCTAGCTGGGCCTCTCTGTACAATCTTCTATG
>ML798959.1:581768-594017 GCA_009831015.1 Picea engelmannii
CGAGCATGCTGATCTGGGCCGTCAGAGAGGTGCGCCCCCGATTCCGGACCCCCCCCCGCTTAAAGGTAGAAAGGCAAGGGGGGGTCCGGAATCCAACGTGCGCCGTTGATCCGGGCGCGCGAATCTGGACCGCTCGGACTTGATCGTTGCTTACCATGGGCGCATTATCACCCAAAACTGAGGACAAATGGGTTTTTAACCCCTTATTTTTCTATCTAATCCCCTCTACAGGAAATATCGCTAACAGGTTCTAGTTTTCCTTCTGTCTCTATGCTACATTTTTATAATATATTTTGCAATATTTTGACAACATACGGATCATTCAAGAGTTTTACACATGATTGCAAAAAGTTGTTGATTGTACTTACTTGTCCCATGTGTTGCATTTTGTTGGTATGATCCAATAATGGAGGTATGTCATACTCTGGATCTCCCTTTCTATGTTGCGCAGTCGAAGTCGATGCGGTGTATTGCTTCACAAATTCTTTCCTTGATTTATTAAATGTGTCTTTCTCATTTTGTGCATCGAACTATCGCCTTGGTTCGACATTCTTTTTCACCCACTGGTGTTGTACTGGCTTTGGTCGAATTGCGTCATTTCCTGTTTTATCTCCTTTGCATGTAACTATGTTCATGTTTAATCCTTCATCCCTTGCTTCGGCTGAGATCCATTGAGAGTTTTGATTGTTCTGATTCCTCTTTTCCTGGATCTTTACTAATAGTGTCAGACATTCTTTTGTATCATGGTCTGATGCACGACAATAAATACAAGTTGTTAGTGGAAGTGGACATTCCCTTGCATAATGTCACAGTTGTTGACAATTGTGACATACCACTAGACCTCTACCTCTTCTAAAGCCTCCTCTCACTCGTCCTCCACCTCTATAGCTAGATTTATCTCCTCTTGACATGTTATACTGAGGCACCTGATTGTACTATGCGGTATTGTATTGAGGTTGCATTGTGTTGTACTGTGGTTGCATAGTATTATATGGTTGTTGCATAGTATTATACCGCTTCTGCATAGTGTTGTATGGGGATGGAACTTGGTTAAATTGTGGTTCATCTTTCCCAATCATCATTTATGCCTGCACCCTATATGCATCTGATGTCCTCTCTCGCATCAACTCCATAGTTCTACAATCTTTGTCGTCATGTCCCACTGACTTGCAAAATTTGCAATATGAACTCTTTGGGACTATTTGGTATTTCTGCATCATTGGGTAGTGATATGGATCATGGAACGGTTTCTTATAGATATTGTACCATGGTCCTACTGTTGGTAATGGATTTGGTATTCCTGTTTTCATATACTGCGTGAATGATGGACATTCATTCTTGTGGTGTCCTTTTGTCCTGCATGTGGTACACCAAACAACTTCTCGTTTGTCCTTGCTTTTGTTCTGATTTAGATGGAACGTTGAGTTCTTCAAATCCTCCTTCATTTCTTCAATGGCTGGATCTATATGCTGATATTGGTTTTCTTCTAGTTGCAGGGCTGCCTGCAGAGCGTATGCCTGTGTCTGAAACTTCTGTTTCCGTAATGGGTATTTTAAGTGTGGTAGAAGTGAATTGATGAATATGTGCATGTGTTGCATATTGGTCATGAGATATTTCAACTCTCCTTTCAGTCGCTTGAATCTCTAATCAATCTCCCATACAGATTCTCTTGGTTTCTGTCTGATTTATATCATCTCGTTCATGTACTGATCTTCTGAACTCAACTTCTGGAACTCATTTATCAACAATTTCTTGATGTTCGCAATTGTTCTGGTTGTCCCTGGTAAATTGTTTGTAGCTAAACTCATATACCAATCCAGTGGGCAATCCCTTAGTGTAATCTCTAGCTTTTCAAGTTTAGTATCTTCGTCTGTGATTTTTTTTTCTTCCCAAATCTTCTCACAGATAAACAAATGTTTTTTCGGGTCCTCTGATGCTTCTCCTTTGAATTCTGGTAACCTGATGGTGGGATCATGTCCTGCCATCCTAAACACATAACTACTACCTTCACATGGTGTATATACTTGACTAGTGATTCCTTAGCTGACTCCTCCAATTGTTGTTCCTTATGCAGATTTACTTCCTGTTGTCTTTCTTCCCTCAAAATGTGGTTGTCTAAAAGGTGGTGTTCTCTTTGGTGTATTAGTCACACATGGGTTTATGGGTTCCACACAAACATTAATATGGATAGGATTTTTTCCTTTTGTTCCCACTCTTGGACCTCTCATATTCCTTTCATATGTTGTGCACAGGATTTCCTCAATCTTTGCCACATCCCGAAGATCCTCTACCTCTTCTTCATCACTTGCCAAGCCTTCCCTCACAACTACGACCCTCTTCTTAGTGTTCACCTTATATTGGTAGGGTACTTGACTGCACGTCTTTCCAGTTGTCACCATGATCTGTTTGATCTGGTCATCGTCCATCATGATTGGGTCCAAGGGTTCCTCCTTCTTTCCCTTATCCATTCCTCCTATATTTCGCCTCTTTATGTTAGTGCTTCCCCCCTTCCCCCATGCACGCAGGTAAGTTTATTTGTCTGACTCCATCATCATTGCCCCTTTATTGTATAGAAGTATCTTAATAGAAGTATACAACGATATAATATACCTTCCTTGAGGCCCACGTAGAAACTCTCGCTCCGCTCCGCTGTACAACTTCATTGTATCGACTGCAAATTATGTTATAAAGCCTGCTACAATAATGTCAAGCCACAAATCTACCGTGTGTGTGAATTTGTTGTTCACCTGTTGTAATTGCTCAATCTATATTGGGTTCCACTCTAACTTTCGGATCCAGTTCGTTGTGTGGTTATCCTTAAACCCTAGTATCCACTACTGCAATAAGTGTGGAAAATCACAAAAAAGGACTTCATGTAAATCAATAAACACGTATTTCTCAAGATATTTGTGGGGTGTTACTCTAGGGTTTATGTTATCTTTCTGTGAAAAAACCATCTCTTTTGTCCTTAGCCAACTTTCAATCTCTGATATTGTGGGATTTCATAGTCTCAACATCCCGTTCTAGCGGTTCATTATTTTCTCCTTCTCCTCATTCACTTTAGTATTTTCTTGACCCGCCTCCCGCATATCTTACGTATCTTTGAACAGATCTTCAACATATCCCATCTACTCAATCCTCTATTGTTCCAACCAATGGAAATGAAACCATTTGTTGGTTACTATTCTTATCTGATTTTATATATTTATCTTGAGTGACCCAGGGTTCATGTCTGTTTGGGGTTCCAACAAAGAATCTAAAACTATCGACTCTCTTGGTAATCTAGAAGACAACGCAACACACAGAGTGCATTGCCTAGTCTCACCCAAGATAGTATTAATGGTTGGCTGCAATAATCATGTGTTTGCAGCCCAAGATTGAGTGGGGATCTGGGAAATGTACACCGAGAGTTCTATTTTACCTTTTTAACACAATAAACTTTTATTCACGATTATGCATGGAACATAATCAACTCATTCATTTGGAATATTAACAACTACTAAAAAAAGTAAGAAAATATATGCATCCAATCACATAACATAGGTTTTACCATGGTTCACCCCCTCTTGGGCTATTCCCACAAATATCTGGATCTCAAGCTCTTTTATTATACAAGTTCCAAAACTATATGACCATACACTTTACAATTCTTCTCATTCGTGTCGAGATCTATTGTGAGGTGGACTAGATCACATCGGGCTCCTCAGCCTGTGATCTAACCCTCAATATCTACCCTCCTTACTCCTCTTCAACTCAAAAACTTACAAAATTAGGTCATATAGAAAAATATCATGACTAGCTATCAAAATAGGACTACTCTATTTCCTTGCTCTCCGGTCCCCTCTTCTCTCTCTGCTAACTCCACTCATCGTCTCCCTCTATGAGACCTAGGTATCTATATTTATACATTTTTGGCTCGCCAAACATTACAATCTATTACCAAAACCCTAACCCTAACGTCGTTAGGCCTTCCATGCGTGCACGTGTGCTTCTCTTCCTTCCAGTTGTGGCTTTCCTCATGCATGCCTTGTTTCCAAAAATAACCTTTCTTTCCGCTTTGGCCTGCTTCCAACAATGCCCATATTGTATAAATGACCTACAATGAGTTGCTAGTTTACAACTCCGAATACTAGGTTTGTTTTCTGTGTAATACTAAACTCTTGTACCACAACTCCTATACTTAAGTATTCAATGACATCAACAAAGTATTAATCAACTACCTGTACTGAAAATAATTGTTTATCAGGGAAGTTGTCTTCCAAGTTAGTAGGTTATTTTCCATTGGTTACCCTTGAGAGGTGATCAGGTCTTGCATTCAGCTTCCATGGTTTGACTATTAATTCTAAATTAAATTATTGGAATAATAACAAACATATATAGATCCTCCCCCCCAATACTGGCTTGTTGAGTAGATATTTGAGGACATATTGATCTGTAAAATTTTTAAAATGTTTACCCAATAATTATTTCCTAAATTTCTGAAGTTCATATACCATGGCTAGGCCTTCTCTTTCTGTGGTGCTATAATTCTACTCAGATTATGACAACTTCCTGCTTACAAAGGTGATAGGATGGTCTAAGTCCCCTACTCCTGGTTGCACCATAATTGCTCCAAGTGATATTGTTGATTCATCTATATGCACATGAAATGTATTTTCCCAATATGGAAACACTAATATGGGTGTTGTCACCATATTTTCCTTTAGAGTGTCTAATCCTTTCCGACAATCCTCATTCCATTGAAATTTGGTGTCCTTCTTTAACAATTTTTTCATTGGTGCAGTAATATGCACATACCCCTTTATAAACTTCACGTATTATCCTGTATGTCTGAGTGTGTCTCTTAAATGATGCACTGACTTTGGTGGTGGTAAGTTCACAATGCCTGCAATCTTAGTAGGGTCAACTAGTAGGCCCCATTTGCACACTATATATGTCCCAACAATATCCCGAAAGGTGTACCAAAAATTCATTTCTTTATGTTTAATGATATCTGGCATTTCTTGCATCTTTCCAACATTAGTCTTAAAACTTCTACATGGTCTTTCAAAAGACTATACACAGTCCAATCATCCATATATACTTCTATAAACTGTTGTATGAATTTCTTAAAAGAAGCTATGAATACCCTTGAAAAGATAGTTGGTTCATTCTTCAATCCAAAAGGCATGACTTTATATTGGTAGGATCACCATTATATAGAAACATTAGTCTTATACCTATCCTTTGGAGCTATTTTTATCTTATGGTAACCTGAGAATCCATCTGTGAAAGAATATGCTTCCTAGCCTCCCACATTCTCCAAGACCTCATATGTAAAAGGGGTAGTAAAAGGGTCATGTAAGAAATCATAATTGAGTTTCCTCAAATCTACACAACTCCTTATCCCACCTTGCTTCTTTTCCTGGACTACCATGGGACTAATCCATTCAAATTCCTCTACTAGTTCTATAATGCCAACTTCCAACATTTAGTCAATTTCTTCTTTTACTTTTTTCTTATACATTGGATTCATCCTGTAAGGTCTTTATCTGACATGTCTAGCCTCAGGTTTGAGGGGTATCTTCATCTCACCTAACTCCCCTTCTATTCCTTTCATCTCTGTAAAGGTTTTTGGAAACAGGTGACTGTATTCACGCAAAAACTTTGTTATTCTTTCTAATGTTTGCTCATCCCAGTAGTCTCCAATACATTCCATTTTAGGATTGTCGGTCATCCCATTGTTAACTTTCCTGACTTTGATAGGTGTAGGAAATTCCTTTGACTCCATTTATGGACCTTCCACCTCTCTCTATCCTTCAATATATGTGATATGAATGTTGCACAGATCGTCTTCATCTAGTGCTTCCTCTTCAAAATGATAACATGAGAGTAACTCTTGGACTGTCTGTTTGTTTTTCTATTTATATTATATTATGATTTCAACCTCTGGTTCATCAAAAAATATCACTCCCTTTATCATCTTCAAAGTTGAATCAATTTTGGGGTTCTCTTTCCCAAATGAGAAGGTTACTACAAAATTATATTGTAATCTTGTCCATTTTGTAGTGCCTCTACACATTTCTTTGTCTATGTAACAGTTCCCTAGGATCCTTTCCAATGTATGGATGAAGTGATGAGGCCATTCCTCTAGTAGTGTCATCCTCCATTGTGTTCTACATTTCTCCAAGTGTTTAACTGATGTTCCTCACCCATCATACTTTTGCACTGTAGTACTCCCATGTTCTCGACCAAATTTAATGTGCATTAGTCATTTACACAGATACCAGTCCTGAATTATTTCTTTGTGCACACCCCACCATCTTGTAGGTGTTTCCATGAGTGAAATATACAAGGCTAAAAAACTTTTATTTCCAACACTTCCTCCTCATATTTTGTCAAGAATTCCTCTAAGTTATTCAACCCATGAAAACTGGGAGGTTCTCTTATCTCTGTACCAACCCACCTTACTATGCAGTCTATTCTTGAGCACCTCCTTATGGAGACTTTATTTAGTATCTGCTGACAATTATCCAAACTTGTGTCTGAGTCCAAAGAACATGATGTAATGCTTCTCCAATTGAGTACCCCATATACAGTTGGGATGACATAATCCTCTTCGCGCGCAATGTTTATGTACAACTGGTTTATTTCTTCTAGGTCCAAACGAGTCACCTCTACAAACCTTTCTCCTTATGAAGGATACAATGGCGCAATTACTCTATATTTTCCTAATTCAAATGTAATTCTCCTTCTCTTCAATTTGATCACAATCTGGTTGTCAAATTTCCAATGCAATCCAAGTAATGATGAGAAATTTTTTATGCCATCTACTATCTCTATTACTTCAAAATATGCCATAGTGCACACTCCATCCAAATATATTGTCACACCTTTAAGCCTTCCAATTGGTAACACTCTGTGTTGATTTTCTAGTTTCAATTGGACAGGTGAATAGCCTAATGTGGGTTCTCCCGTACACTTCCATATCTTCTTATGAAAGACATTTAATTCAGAGCTTGGCTCCAATATAATATCTCCCGTGTTGAAATCCCTAATGTTGGCATTTATCCTGAATTCTCTGCTTGTCCTTCTTATTTTATGGATATGATTAATTGTTTTCTTCTCTAACTTCCTTTCTACCTCTGTATTGCATCTTTCTAGCATATTTTGTAAGACCTTAACATATAACAGATCATTCAATAAATTAACACAGGATTGCAAAAAAGTATTTATGGTACTTAATTTCTCTAAAGGTTGTGATTTACTAGTATGTTCCATTGAATATGGAATATCATACATTTGGTGGGTCCTGAGTCTACTGTGCAACTAATGTAGACACAAAAAGTTTCTTGAGAAGCTCCTATTTGGACTTCTTAAATGTTTCCTTTTCTTCCTATGCTTCAAATTGCTTCTAGGGATCATTATTCTTCTTGACCCAATGATGTTGAGATGGATCTTGATTTGCTGCATCAAATCCTATCTTGGCTCCTCCTCGAGGGACTATATTGATGTTTTTCCCATCCTCCCCGGATTTTGCAGAAATCCACTGGACATTCTGGGTTTTCTGGTTCCTTTTTTCCTGGATCTTTCCCAAGAGTGTTGGGTAGTTTTCTGTGTCATGGTTTGCTATGTGACAATACATACATGTTGTCAATGGAAGTGGAAAATACCTTGCATGATGTCCTAGTTGTTGGAATTTGTGGCATAATAATCATCCTCTGCCTCTTCCAAATACTCCTCTTCCTCGTCCTCCACCTCGATCTCCTCGTGGTGCGTTGTATTGGGGTACCTAGTTATACTGCATGGGGTTATACTATGGTTGCAAGTTGTTGTACTACGACTACCTATTGTTGTACTGCGACTGTGTATTTATGTATTGTGGTGGCACCTAGATAAAATGAGGTGTATATTTCTCTATCATCATCTCTTCTTATACCCTATAAGTGTCTGAAGTTCTTTCTCTCATCAGTTCTTCTATTCTACAATCCTTATCATCATGACCCACTGATTTGAAAAAATTGCAATATGAAATTTTTGGTACTATATTATACTTTTGCATAATTGGAAAATGATATGGATCATGCTCATGCATCTTACGAATATTGCACCATGTTCCTCATGTTGGCAAGGGGTTTGACACCCCTGTTTCCAAGTACTGCACAAAGGTTGGACATTCGTTCTTATGATATCCTTCTGTCCTACATAGCATACACCAAAAAAAATCTCTTTTCTCTTTTCCCTTATTATGGTTCAGTTGAAATGCCAGATTCTTCAATTCCTCCTTAAACTCCTCTATTGTTGGATCTGTCTACAGATACTGGTTCTCTTCCAGTTCTAGGGATGCTCGCAGAGCCTCTTCCTAAGTTTGGAACTTTTATTGTCTCAAAGGATACTTCAAGTGTGGTAACAATGAGTTCACAAATAAGTGCCTATGTTGCATGTTAGTAATTTCATATTTCAACTTACCTTTCAAACATTTAAACCACTGATCAATCTCCCAAAAATAATCACCTAGTTTCTTCTTGATTTCAATCATTTCATTCATGTACTAGTCTTCTGATATTAGCCTATGAAACTCGTTTACCAGTATTTTTTTCACGTCTATGATAGTCTTTGGAACTCCCTATGGAATATTTACATCCAGGTTCATGTACCAATCTAGTGCGCGGTCTCTTAGTGTGATAGCTAACTATGCAATATTTGTATCCTCATATGTGATCTTCTTTGCTTCCTAGATATTCTCATAAACGAATAAATTATTTTCAGGTTCCTCCGATGCCTCTCCCTAAAATTCTAGTAATTTGATCATGGGATATTGTCCTTCCATTTTGAACTGTGTTGAACTATTTCCTCTGTGTGGTGTATATAATTGATTTTTACTTCTTGAACTTACTCCCTGTTGGTACAAGGGAAGACCTAATATTCAAATCTTACAGAGCATCAACAAGCCCTAACTACAAGCCCTTTTAGCAACACCTGTGAAGCAGATGCAGTCTCACTCGAAGTAGCAATAGGGGGGTTGCAGGACATAGGTGTCTACAACCAGAGGAAATGAAAAGTGAATCCAAAATACGACAACAATCAATCTAGATATTCTTTACCATGCTTAAGCCTACTTTGCACGTTATATCTTTGAGCTAACACAACAATGCAATAATAGTATATCAAATGGCAAGTAACACAATATCAATCACATAGAACAACAAGATATACATGGTTCACCCTCTCCCTAGGGCTACGTCCACAGAACTATGTTTCTTGATATATTAAATGGAAACATATAGTTCTATCTGCGCACTTATTATAGATCTCTCTCTCTCTCTCTCTCCTTTTGTTTCTATCCCCTCCCTATGCACCCAGCTGCAGGGTTGATCTTCACACCCAACTGAAGATCCAAAATACAAGAATGATGTCACAATACAATGCTTCTCTTATGAAACAACAATAATCAATTAACACCAACAACCCTTCCTCACTCCTCTAGATATTTATTTATACATTATACTGACTCTTGAACAACCTTAGACCGAGGCCAAAGTGTCAATACCCTAAATACCAAAACCCTAGGTGTCAATGTTGGTTGTGGAGCTTGATTATCTTCTTGATTAAGAGGTCTTTTACTTCCAGTCGTGTTTATACCCCATGAAGTATTGACACCCCAGAAGTATGTACACTCTTCCACGTGGTGGAGGGCAGAGGGGGGGTACCCCCTCTGTGGGGTCCAGGGGGTCTGGGGGCAAGCGAGCCCCCGGAGGAAAAAAATGCCTTGTAAATGTATATTGTAATTTCATTGTAAATATGGACCGTTAATTATAAGGTCGCAGATCTAATGATGGAGATTATGTTAGGGTTTTTTTCCCTAGAAGGAAAACCTCTTTTATGAGGGAAATGTATTACAGCTATGGTTGATGACGAATATTGTATTCTGAGATAGGATACTATGAGAGAAAGAAGAGGAAGTTACAACGGGTTTGCTATAGGTTGTATCCCTTCATATGTTGGATAATAATAAAGGAAGGAATCGACAATTTATCTAGTGGACGTAGCCCACATTGGGTGAACCACGTAAATCTGTGTCTCTATTGTATTGTGTATCTTCTGTGTTTTGTTTCCACATTTGTTTTATTTTATTGCTCCATGGTCCTATTTTTCTAACAACTGGTATCAGAGCAAAAGGTAACTCGTAGGAAAAGAGGGTTCTTGGTTTGAGTGGGAGCAATGTCAGAAGATGGAAAGTTTAGGGTCGAGAAATTTAACGGCCAAAACTACCAGTTATGGAAGATGTAGATGGAAGACTATTTATATCATAAGGATATTTTCCTACCATTGGGCAGAATAGAAAAGAAGCCAACAGCTACGAAGGAAGAAGAATGAGATATTCTTGATACAAAGGCTCTAGGAATGATACGGATGCTCCTGGAAGCATCGGTGGCTTTCAATATTTCCAAAGAAAAGATAACGAAGGGTTTGATAGATGCATTGGCCAAATTGTATGGAAAACCCTCGGTGTCCAATAATGTATTTCTAATGAAGCAATTATTTAATATGAAGATGTCGGAAGGTGGGTCTATTGCAGATCATTTAAATATTTTTAATATGGTTACTAATCAACTAAGTTCTGTAAAATTGGACTTTGATGATGAGGTCACGACTCTTCTAATCTTGTGCTCATTGCTAGAAAGTTGGAACGACTTGGTCATGGCTGTAAGTAACTCTGTCTCTGGTTCAAACACTTTAAAATTTGATGATTTTGTTGGTGTTATCCTTAGTGAGGAAATGTGACGGAAAAGCACATGTGAGACATCAGGAAATGCGTTGATCATGGAGAATAGGGGAAGACAAAAGGACAAAGGAAAGGGTTTCAAGAGCCGTGGGAATTCTAGGAAGGGAAGATCCAAATCCAGACTTGGAAGGATAGAGTGATAGAATTGTGGGAAGAAAGGGCATATGAAGAAAGACTGTAGAGCTCCAAAGAAACAAAGAGATGGACAACAGGAGAGAAATCAGGAAGCAAATGTAACAGGTGATGTGTTGCAAGATGCTTTGATTCTTTCTGTAGATAATAATTCTAAGTCTTGGGTAGTAGATTCAGGGGCTTCATTTCATGCCACAACCCATAGGAAACATTTTCTAGATTATGTTCAAGGTGATTTTGGACAAGTTCATTTGGGTGACGATGCACCATGCAAAATTGTTGGAATTGGAAAGGTAAAAATATTGCAATGAAATGGAAACCAATGGTTGTTGAAAGAGGTAAGACACGTTCCAAATTTAAGGAAAAATCTAATTTCAATAGGGCAGTTGGCAAGTGAAGGTTGTATATCCATATTTACAGATAATACGTGGAAGGTCATCAAAGGATCATTAGTGATAGCGAAAGGAGAGAAGGTAGGTACATTGTATTTATGTACTGGTAATACTGACTCTTATCTCTCTTTAGCTTCTACAGGAGTGGATACAACACTGTGGAATCATAGGCTTGGACACATGAGTGAGAAGGGGATGTAGATACTTCACAAAATAAATTTGTTGCCAGATCTTAAACAAATTGATTTGGACTTCTGTGAGCATTGTGTTTATGGAAAACATAAGAGAGTCGGATTTCTCAGAGTCAGAAAAGAAAAGAAGAGTGAAAGGTTAGAGATTGTGCATACAGATGTATGGGTACTGTTATCACTGAAATTTCGCCCGCACACGGCGACAAGAACTCCGCATCGTCAAAACAGGACTGGAGTCATTCATGTCACAAGATTAATTCCACAGCATTGCAAAAGGGTCAAAAACTATACAAATGACCAAAAATTTGAAAGGCGCTTTACATCATCTGGGTGCGCGCACGCATGCGCGTAATAGAAATGTACAAAGCGCGCATAGGTGAAAAAGGTGCGGCTGTTGGGCGAAAAACCCACACGCCTGCTAAACAACGCATTTATTGAAATTCGTCGGCCTCCCAACCACTAATGGATCAGCTCCCAAGTCGATTTGACACCAAATCCGAGCTCAATCCTCATGGTGGGTTGGTCAAAGACCTAATTGTGCCCTAAAGAACCCCTTTTCACATTCTAAAGAGGTTACATAATGATCCAATGCTTGGCTATAAAAAGCCATGAATGACCACCATTTCCTCAAGGAATTCTTCATACTGTTATGCTGCTGAGATTGCTAAGGACCCATTCTTTGGCAATAAACATTACAAGCTACATTTCATAGAGCTATTCACCCCTCACTTGAGTGAATAAGCTTGGAGTTCTTTCACCCACATTTTCA
>ML798959.1:640039-671654 GCA_009831015.1 Picea engelmannii
TGTCTGGTGGCTATGTTCAAATTTGAGTCTTTAACACATAGATCCATAGTGTATTTTTGGTGGCTATGTTCAGATTTGAGTCATATTGGCATGGATCCACAGTGTATGTTTGGTGGCCATGACCTGTCTTACTTGACATGGATATTCGCATGTTGGCATTTATGCTTTGATTCATTTTTATTCTGAGTATGGTAATGCCTACCTCAGTGATGATATATTATTATACTATATCCTTGTTTGTTGGCAGGTTTTCGACTGACTATTCCTTGTTCCCTACACACAATCGATAAAGTATTTCAGCTATCACTCTTTTCTAACTTCATACTTTGGGGGGCTCTCCATTACACCTTATTTTCGTCATCCCTATGAATGTTAATGATGTAAACCTATATGTTTCCTTTAGAGGGGTTAGTGGCCTGAGTTCATGAAGAGAGAAGGTAGAAGAACTTTTCCCAAGAAAATAAGTTTCATTTTCCTGTGTAAAAACCTTATAAAAAAGGAAGTTCACAGGCTGCCTATGTATTAGGATGCGAGAATACCTTATTCTCGCAGGATGCATCATAGGTAGGGTGAAAACAGTTCATAGGTTGCACTATAAGCAGGGTGCGAGAATGATTACATGTGGGAAAAACGAGCGTTTTCTCGAATCTTCTAGAAGGAGAAGCTTCTATGGTGAGGTGGCATCTGAATGGTTTGGATCTTACTCGCTTTCATGATTTAGTGGGATCATCCTAACCTCCTCACCTTATCCTCTTCAACTTATAAAAGGAGAGGAGCTCTCATGGAGAAGGGGTTCTGGAGCTTGTTAGCTTTGGTTGGCTTGGAATTATTAGCTTGGTTGGAGTGGCTTTGAAATTTGCTTTGTCAAGATAGATTGTGAATATCATCAGATCTATGCTCTCAGAATTCTTGGAGTGAAAGTGCATGGGGAATGAAGGACAGTTGGAAGGGACCTTACGACATCAAGGCCATGGTTGTAATCTCTCTTTCACATCTAATCTGATATAGTAATATGATTCTTTCCTATAAAGCTTGTTGTGTTTTATTGTATGATTCCTTGATCACATACATAGGTTTATATTGATTTTATGCTATTACTATCACTTTGGTTAGTTGCGTTCTTTTGCAGGATCATCATTGTATGAGTGTTGGAATGGAGCTAGGGTGGCGATAGCGAGAGGAAGTGATGTTTAAATGGTATGTCAACTACCTCTCTTTAGTTAGTAAATTCTAGATCTAAGTGGATCTAGGGAGATCATTTAGTGTCCGCACCTAACGATTAGTCCGATAACAAAACCCCTAGGTATATAATTGTTTGGGAGCTGAACAATATCATATTGACCCATTTTTCTCTTCAACTTAGTATTTTTGGATTCCCCTACATTTTGATTTTCCTGGTCAATATGCATATCAGAAAGTTCATCTACAACCTAGAGAAATCTACTAAGCTCATCATCATCTTCAAAAACTTTCCAATATTTGATATTGTTGGAAAGGGATGGTCTATATTTGACTTGGATTTCATAATTCAGTCTAGGATTCATGGGAGGAATGAACATACTAGCTGAGATAACAAGGGAATCAACTAGATGATTCATAGCTCTAGGTATATAAGAAATATCAAAAATGGAAAAAGAGTCCCTGAGTTTCCATACCTCATCCCTGTAAGCTTTCAACCTGACATGTTTTTCTTGGAAAGTACTATTCACTTGTTGTATGATGAGATCTGCATCTCCAAACACCTTTAGACCTTTGATTCCCATCTCCTTGGAAGAATTTGATCCCAACAACAAACCCTCATACTCTACTATATTGTTAGTAGTTTTGAAATCAAGTTTAAAAGACAAATGAATAGCCTCTTTTGAAGGAGAAATCAAAACTACACCTGCACCTGCTAAGTCTTTGGTACTGGCACCATCAAAGAATATTCTCCAAATGGGAGTACTGTCTCCATTAGTCTACTAATAAGTATGCTTTGTGAGTTGCAAAGGATCTAGTTGAGAGTCATCTATTTGCAGAATGCATGCCCCAAAGTTTGTGTCCAATGCATATATGGGATGATTTACAAAACGTTTCTCATCACTAATGATGTAAGCAAGCTGATTCTCTCTATAAAGTCTCTTTACCTCTACTCCAAACACTGGGACTATGGCATACGAAAGATCCATCTGCAGGGTACCACCTAGCCTTTTTCTCCATGAACGTGACAAGAGGAGGCCAAACTTGGGTGGGATATCAGCCACTACAACATCCATTACCATGCTTCTCATTGGCAGCTGGGCAAGGTTTATGACAAGGTATTTTATGAGGCCGAGACATCTGACTTTCCTGGAGTCGAAAGAGAATATATCATGGTAAGGTTTTTTGATGTCAAGACCAAGTTCATCCATCACTGCTTTGGGCATAAGATTGTGTGATGCTCCAGAGTCAAGCAAGCAGTTGTGAAGGATCTTGTCATGAACATTCAGGGATATGTAGAAGGGTGGACAAGAATCATCTCGGTCCTCAACCATAGGTCCTATAGTCACTATGGTCTTTTCATCCTAAAGGTTTACATAATCAACAGCTATGGGAGTCTTTGGTTGTAGGGACTTCAAGATAGCATACTTGAATATGTCATTCTTCATAAGTTCAATAAATGGCATAGGTATTTTTACCTTCTGAATTTCTGATTCAAAATTAAATGAATATGATATTCTATTGGAAGGTCTTACCTCATTAGAGGGAGATATGAGGGACACATGTTCTTTATATTGGGGCTGCAATGGCTTTGGTTGTTGTTTTGCAGGGGTGGAGATCGGATTTGTAGGAACAACAGGCTGCTTGGTAGCAACATCTTTTTTTTTTCCAGGGGCAGCAAGCAATGGCTTTGAAGCAACAGTCTTAGATCTTAAATTATAACCTGGATGATCATCTGTCTGATAAAAATATTCTTCAATTCTTGTCTCATTAATCTGCTCATTCATGAGGGCCTCCTCATAATTCGTTTGTGTTAAGAAAGAGGAATTAGCATCATCCTCGAAACAATTTATGTCATCTTCTTCTTCAACTTCACCATGATATAACTCTTTCTCTTCTTCTAGGAAAAAAATTTGGAAGGGAGTCCTGATCCTTTGGTCTTCATCTACATTCTTGTCTCTTTGAAGGATATGGACCTATTGGTTGTTCCTTCTGTAGGGGTGATCTAAAAATGAAGATGACTTGTATTCTTGAAAATATTTGGAAGTAAAATTTATGTGTTAAAATGCAAATGGATCAACTTTGCAACACAACTTAAATAGAATTTACTCATTCAATATGCATATAAACAATAGCAATAACAGTGAACAGAAAACACATAACACAACAAATGATAAAGGAGTTCACCCCTCTCTTGGGCTAGATCTCCTGGTCCAGCTTCCAATGGATCATTTGTATTATTTTTTCAAAGTTCTAAAAAATGTTCTTTAAAATGCTCAAAATTCCAAATAGACTACTCCAATGGCTTCAGAATATCCAAAAACCCCTAGCTGGGATTTTTCGGCACCTCATTTGGCCAAAAATTGAAGAAGATAGGCTTCCTGGAAGTCCCCCTTCAAACTTGTTGTCTTTGCATATACAAATTGCACCCTTGTTGGTTCAACCTAGCCCACATGCATATTTAAGCGTTAAAACTTAGCACCGGATGCAACCGTAAAAACCGTGCAAGCTGTAGGATGGTTACGGGCGCACCTAGCCCCTAACCGCCAAGGTCATGGTCGTATGACCCATAGGACCACACACAAGTGCAAACATAGGCCCTGTTTCCAAAAGCCAATGGTTAATGTACAAGTGGCGGGTCGTTTGTATAACTTTTGAACCAAATTCAAATCAAACCAAAACACATACCCACGCATGCACATATGGTAATACATATGGTCATATTGCAATAATGTATGCAACTGGGGGCTCATATGAGAGGGCTATACAATAGAGTGCGCATATAGTAATATGGTTATATTGTATACATGCGGGACTGGGGGCTGGAGCTAAGCCCCGACCTGGTCTGCGCCCACCATACAATACATATCAACTTAAATATAATGTGCTCCATTTATATTACAAGGCACATGTCGTGGCGCACCGGTTGGTGGCCCTTCCTGAGTCTCTTCCCCTTCCCGGAGGTCGCGGGGTCGAGTCCTGTTGAATGCACAAATTTTAAACCAATATGTGTGTGACACGTGGTGACCATTGATTGGGCCACGTGTCGCCATCCCATTTGTTGCAAACATGCCACGTCATATGCCAACTATCCACACAACTACCTGCCATGTGTTGTACGGTCTGCCATGTCATCGTCCGTATGGACTGTACAGTCAGCATCCCTTTTTTTTGCATGTTTGTCATTTTGAACAAAACTCGATATCTCTCTCTCTCGACATTCGTTTGAACCCAAACGAGTTGTGTTGGGTTCGTAATGATGAGGCCTACGCTCCCATTCGATTTGAAGCGATTCTGAGCACTTTGAATTTTGAGCAAAATTTGATCCCCTAGATCACACCTCCCCATTGGAAAGATTTTGGACCTCCAAAAGACTATTTTTAGTCTATTTTGAGATGAGGGTATAGTTCCCTCACCTTTCCAACCTCAATCCACTTGGATTTTCTTGGATTTGTACCTTTAAGACCAACTTGAAGATACTCCACATTTCCTCGTTTTGAAGTTCGCATTCTCCTGTCAAGGATTGTGTCTTCATGCAGTTCTGTAAGATATTCTGGGGAAAAATCATCTATAGAAGGAATCTGAACATGCTCTCCTTGATAATCAATCAAAGGAGACTCATACAATTTCAAATTCTCAACATTAACAACTGCATACATTTGCATATAAGGAGGCAAATCTAAATGAAAGGTATTGTTACCAATCTTGTCAATAATCTTGAAAGGACCATATCGAATTGGTTTCAATTTTTTACCTTCTCCTTTAAGCCTCTCCTTACTGATGTAAAGCCAAACTTCATCTCCAACTTGGAAATTGTGATCAACACGATGTTTTTCATGTCTCGTCTTGTACTTGGCTTGACTCTTTTCCAACTACTCTTGCACCATCTAATGTATCGACTGAATTTGTTCAATGGACTTTTCTGCCCTATCAATGTCATATTGACCATCAATAGCAATATCCTTCCCAAAGATAAAATCTAAAGGAGATTTGGGCAAATAGCCAAAACATGATTCAAATGGTGACATTTGAGTTGAAGAGTTCTTAGCTCAATTGTAAGCATGTTGAATGTAGTGTAAATGCTCATCCCAAAGTTTAGGATGCTTGCTACAATAACCACGAAGAAGATGCACCACTGTTCGATTTACCACTTCTGTTTGACCATCGGTTTGTGGATGAAAAGTTGTTCTCTTTTTCAGTTTGGTGTCCATGAGTGCCCATAAACTCGACCAAAAGCTTCCAACAAATCAAGAATCCCGATCAGAAATAATGGATTTAGGCAATCCAAAATGCACCCAAACATTTTGAAAGAACATTAGTGCCATTTGTTCAGCTGTAACCTGCTTCTTACAAGGCATCAAAATACACATTTTGCTAAATCGATCAACCACAACATAAAGATAATCATGATTTCGTCTAGACATAGGTAGACCTCCTACAAAGTCCATAGAAATACTTTCCCAAGGACGATAAGGAACCAGAAGTGGAGTATACAAACCCAACTTTCGATTGCTAGGTTTTCTTGTGGCACATAACGAACATCCTCGAACATATCTTGAAACACTTTCATTCATTTTAGGCCAATAACAGTACCTTTGCAAATTAGCCATTGTCTTGCCTACACCAAAATGACAAGCAATAAGAGAAGAATGGGCTTCTCTTATGATGTTGATTCTTTCACCCTGTGGAATACATAGCTTGCCAAGATGATACAAAAGATTATCATGCACATGGTAATCCAATTCCTCAACATGGTTAGAATGACACAAAGTCTCATATACTTCTTTAAAATCAATATATAAAGCATATTGCTCAACATAACTCTCATGCATGATAGGACTATGCTTAAGAATAACTGAAGCACTAATAATAGGCCTTGAAATCATATCAGCAACTTTGTTATAAATTCCCTTCTTATACCTGATGACCAAGTGGAATCTGAAGTGCCTAGCTTGTTGCAGCTTTGTTTGTGATTGTAAGTATTGCAGTGGTTGATGATTGGTGTGGACAATGGTTTCTTTCCCCAAGAAGTCGCACTCTTCTTGGCTCAAAAGGGTATGGATAGCATAAGGAAGAAAGAAAAAGGAGTGTAGATATGGCTAGGCTCTCTTTTCCCTCTTCAATGGCTTATGGCTTCTCTATCAGGGGACATGAGACAATGACCAACTTGTGTGTTTGTCCCCTAGGGTTTTCATTCAACAATATTTATAAATAGATGCAAGAAATCAAACTATGACCATTCAATCAAGAAGTTTTACAAAAAAATACCTACAAATCATGAAGAAATAACCATGCAAACCCTAGTTATAACACCTTCCTTCAAGAGAAACACCATAAATGCCCAAAAAATCTCTTCCTTCAACAAGTGTGTATCACTTAGTTCAGCCAAAAACCCCAATAGGGTGCTAAAATCATACCTCACTAATGAGTGAGTGATAATTATGATCAAAATGAGAGTGAAAACCCTCAATATATAGTGTATCAATGACCTAATTTTACTTTTTTAGGACATAAAAAGGCCGACAAGGCCATAATGTCAAAATCATATTGTTTTTACATTAAATGCTAAGATAAAAGCCTTGATCAAGTAAAATGAGAGTAAAATTCCCTTCAAGGGAGGTGCTATCCCTTTCTAGGGAAAATGAGACACCAAGGAGCAAAACGTTAGCCCCCCAGGGGCCTCTCCAACATGCCACACATGCCATTGCTTCCCAGTCTGCCTCCAAAAGCATCCATGAAGCTGGATGATGTCATGGTGAAGTTGGAGACGTCCCAAATATTCCAAGGATAGCATTCCACTGAAAAAGGGTCATCAAAAGCTATGCCCTCCATGGGCTCATCAGTCACTGGGATCATAGCAATTTTAATCACATATCATCATCAATATTATTAAACATATGCATAAAAACCATAATACATTAGTCAATAGCTCAAAGACATTACAAAAACCTGCAATACAAGATTCCATAAAAAGACAAGACATCCTATTGGGATAGTATCCAAAAGAAAATGAAAGTTTCTAGGAAGATTTCATCCAAGCCACGTAAGTGAGGTGAAGTGGATAGGATATGTCCATACATGTGGGTGACTTTGTAGAAGGTGAGCTATACCTGTCATGGATGCATTTTTTCCAAGCCTGTTCTTGCCTTTATTCTTTTTCTTGCCTTATTATTTTATTTTCTTTTTCTTCTTCTTTTTCTTTTTATTCAAGGGCTAACCAGAGGACACTGCCTTGGCATGGTGACCAGAGATGACAGTGTTACCCATGAGTACTTTCACAAAGATGAGAAGGTTGGCTCGTGATGAGACCTCCTATCCTCTGACTAGGTCTTGTTTGTTATTTTTTGGGTCCCTCTTGTTTCTTGCTAAGAGGCATTTTATTGCCTTCTCAAGGATCCCTGGGTGAAGCATCTCGAGGTTTAATTTTTAGGCTTTTGTCTTTTACCAATTGATTTTACCTTCTGGGCCTTTAGCCCCTTCTTCCCACGAGATAAGGTGAAATCCTACAAATACGTCAACCCAATGCCCAGACAAGGGAAATGGGATAAATGAGCGGGAGATAAGATGAAACATTGGTGTTATGAAGGGAGCAGACGATGGCTTTTTAGAAATTTCCCAGTGTTAAATGAAGACCTATGGGAATAAGCTTGCTAGGGCACCCTGTCAATCTCCCCAAGCATGGTCAAGTGGGCTAATGTAAGATCCAAGTAGTTGTTAGAGATAAAAGGAATCAGATACATATATTTAAAGGTTTCAATAATCAAAAGTGACACATACCATGATACCTAGACCAATTACCTCATGGAGCAAGAGCCTCATCCGATACAAGACCAAGCCGATGGTTATGGATGTTGCTGCTACTAACAAGACAAATCTGATGGAAGACGAAAAGGATGGGCCCTCCAGGGCCATTCTCAGGTCAATCCTTCTCTCGGTACTCCATGTCTAGGACCTATGGGCCTCAAGACATCATCTCCTAGTTATCCCTAAAAGGCGGGGATAACAGCTACAACAACACAAAAAATTTGGACCTATGCACTGTACCTAAGACCCCACAAGATGTAAGAGACCAAAGAGAAGAAACATCCTAGAGCGTAGTTGAAAGGCTAAAGGCTCTTACCCTAGAATGTAAGAAACTCACTGATCACAACGGCCAGACCTATGAACAACTCATAGAGAACCTAGAACTAAAGGCACTAGAGTCACAGCTCCAAGAGGTGAAGTATCAAGCCGAAAAGATACAGGCACAGTTGAATCTCCTGTCAGTTGTGGAAAGAATGAAGCAATCCCAAGAGCAGCGGCTGCCCAGCAGCAAATCCACACTATCCAGAGAAGAGTTATGGAGGTAACTCATAAACTCCAACCTATACAAGAAAAGGCTTACCAATTGTTTACAGAGGTAGAAGGCCAAGGAGTAGAGCTAGAGCAGGTTGTCACTACAGCTGAAAAATGTCTAGAGGGACCTATCAACAATGCAGCCATCCAAGAGTTCATTGAACAAGAGGTCATATCACAACAACAAATCGAAGCTGCTCGAGCCAAGCTCGAGGCATTTGAAGTAGAACTAGTCAGACCAGAGTGACTCGGGACGAGTCACAGGTGACTGTTGGGGGCTTGTTGGTCCTAGACCAAGTTTTGAGGGTTCTTGGTCATGTTTTACCATTTTGGACTTCGACAGACTGTCGAAGGTGGAGCGCAAGAAGAAGCAAAGATCGTGGGATCTCATCCCCTTTTTGGGTCCTTTTTGGTATTTGGGATTATGTAACGGGTATGGGATGTTGTCCCATGGGTTTACCCATGTTTAGGCCTATTTTGTAAAGTATAAATAAGTAGCTAGGTGTCATAAGTAGCCTGGATGATAAAATAAGTGCTAAGTGAAAGTATGTTTTGTAGATGCTTGTGCATTTTGTGAGAAACTTGTAGAGCTAAGTGCAAGTGGTTGTAACAGACTATGAAAGGCTTTGTGCTAGACCTAGCTTGAGGAAGAAGGATATGGCAAGGTGCACGCAGATATCCTATCCTATGTGGAGTAGGGTTTTTTTGGCTCTATGCATGTAGATGACTGATTGAAGCTAATAATGAAGAAGAGTTGGTGGACGTAGCCCCAGGGTGGGGGTGAACCATATATATGTTGTGTTGCTCTGCTTTGTGTAAAGTGTTGGTGTATTTATGTGTTATTTGCTAAGTGGTTGATATAGATAGATAGATAGATCTATTTATTCTTTGTGCTTATGATGAATATGGATGCTAGATATGACATAGGTGAATGTGCTTAGTGCTTGAATCTTCTAGATCTGATCCGTGTATTTATGCTAAGTGCTTAAATACATTATATCAGGGTGAATGTTGTGATGCTTTGTTTTATCTGTGAAGTAGATATTGGTTAAATATTGATGAACTAACAAAGCTAAGTGCCCTATTAAGTATTACAATCACATATCTATGTCCCAGCTAAGGTTGAAAACACCTGAGTCCTACAACCACCCCTGCCTCTACCTCGGGTGAGACTTCATATTCTTCGCAGGTGTTTCCGAAAGGGCGGCTAGTTAGGGTTTTTCTGGTGCATTGTTGTAGCATTGAACCCTGGGTCTACCCCTGTGACAACAGTCCACCAACTCTTCTTCTTCTTTATTATCTTATTTCAATGCACAGAGACACAAAACCAAATCTGCATGGGACGGGAGATATGCACGCACCTCACTAGATCCTCCTTCCCTGAGCTTGGCATAGCATAGAGCCTTATTACAATGACTTGCACTTAGCTCTGCAAGTTCTCAACACACAATGTGCACAAAACCTTTACACTATTTTCACTTAGCTCACTGGCTTACAACTGATTGCTTCTTACATCTGTTAGATATCTATTTATACATTAAAAATGGGGCATAAACATGGGTAAAACCATGGGCCAACATCCCATACCCATTACATAAACCCTAATCCCAAAATATCCCGCAAAAGAGGGCATGATCCCATGATCTTCGCTTCACCTGGGCACTCTATCTTCGACCAGCCTGTCGAAGTCCCAAAAATGGTGACACACGACCAAGGTTCTCTAGAACTTGGTCGAGGGACAACAAAGGAAATGTGTTTTTTGAGCCCAAAAATGGGCTCTACCTGAATAAGTACTATCCTTAGTCCTAAGGGCTTGAGAATTAGCGCTCTTGTATTTTTATTTTATATTGTACATATATTTGTTTACGTATTTACTCCTTTTTTTGCGTTAGTGATTGATGTTCCTTTGTTGTGTTGCGGATTCCTGAGGAGTCATTGATTTACTTTGGATTCACATATGGCACCAGTCGCCATACTCGACACCTAGCATTTGCTACTTGGGTGATCTATTGGTTGTCTAGTCAACTAGTGTTCGTTGGAGGTGTGTGTCTCAGGGAAACTACTAACAATGTTGTCGAGTAGAGTGCAGTTATCAATATTTTGTGAGATGCATTTTCAAGTGGCATTAATCACCTCCAAGTTTTCATGGATTCGCAATTGGTTGTCTCATATTTGAATGGTGTATATCGAGTTCAAGATCCGGTGCTATTACGGTTTTTCCTTAGGGTACGTCTTCTGGAACGTTATTTTGAGTTCATTTTATGAGCATGTTCCTAGGAGAAATTATGAGTTAGTTGATGCTTATGCTAATTATGTGTTATATTGAAATGTATATCATCAGTAAAGTAAAGAACACATAATCACATGTAAATATACACTTTTGCAAGTAAAGTAAAAAATTTATATAACACACAAAAAATAATACATATATATATATATATATCAAAATGAGATCCATCAAGTACAAATTTTGGGGCCTCCTAGCCCCCGAAGGTCATATAATGTTATACAAGTACAAAATTGTGCTATGAGCACATAATATATCTAGGCCTCAGGCCAGTGCACCCTATCATAACAAAATATGACATTCGCAAAATGCCAAAACAATCGGACCCATAGCCTAGGTACTCCCTCAACATGTCGTTGCATGCCTATGGGGAGGTCATCAATGGTAGCCATAGACACATTGCACATGAGGGCCATAAATTTATGGCCCACACTATATAAATTCCTTGTTGCATCATCACTTAGTCCTTCCTCCTCTCTGCCTTGTCGGCTATGTCGCAGGACATTATCTAGTCTCACGGGTGCTCTATTTTCATAAGAGTAAGGTACTTGTTAGTACATTAGATCTCATAAAAAATTATAAATAGTTATATATTTTCAAAAATTAAAAATTAAATAACACAAAATGAAAGGTTACCTATGTCCTGTAGCTTGTCTCTAGCAGGGACGATGACATATGGATCATTAGTGAATTCAATTCCCACATATGGGTAGTCCTCAAAGAAGGGATTTTGTCACTCATACTAACCAAAGAAGTCGTCATCAAAGAGGTTGGACATTTTTACACCTTCTAATCAAGTTATGATCTTAGTTGATCGGACCATGGTTGGAAAAGGTCATAAGTGTCCTCGTATCTATGTTTGCAAGATCATCATGGGCACCTACTCAAAGAAGAATGTGCATAGGACACTACCGAAGAAAAGTTTATTTTCCTTCCTGAGCTTGCAGCATGTCAACTGTGCTTTCAAGTTTTTAATCATAGTAGTTCTCTAATCATACATAGTAGGGTGTAGGAATTCAAACCCATAATGCATTTGTGCATGTGATGCCAAATGTAAAGATTTGGATCCCACAATCCAAAATAAAGTGTATAACATGACTTGGATACTCAAGTTGGTTATTTATTTGATTGAAACTTGCAAGAAACTCTTCTTGGTGTCAAAAACACAACACTCATTGATAAAATCATTGATACTCTGACCTCCTCCTGATATTCGAAGTTTGGTACTTCCCCTCTCCTCAATAGACTGGTAATGAATTAAATGTCTTCAACCTTAATGGTCAAATAATGTCTAGTGAGCATAAATTCCTCGACATCCGAGTTCTAGTAGTCAATTAGGAGATTTAGTAATCTCCTTTGTGCTCTCATGCTGCCAAATTGGATAAACTTGTACATTCCACAAGAATGCATAGCTTTCTTGGCTTCATTTCTATCAAACATTGCTCGTTCTACCTCTTTTGTTCATGTTCTCTCTAAAGAATGGAAATCCTGCCCAATTTCCAAAGAATTTTTGAGTTAGTTTGTAATTTTCAATTTCATTTTTGCGCATCCGCAACCTTCAGTTAGAACAATTGTGGATATCCACGATTAATGTTTCTAGCAGCTGCGAAATGCACAGAATCATGTTTTTTAAAGTAAATTTAAGCTTGAAAATTAAAAAAAATTAATGAATGAATGGAAGGAAATATAAGGATGTAATATTTACTTAGTTAGGGTGGAAAGCAGTGGAGTTTTTCCAAGCTCCGTGTTTTCTCACTTTTCTCTCCGAGGGTTTTGGTCACTTTGGTATTTGTTTGGGTGAAATGGTAAAATTAGAATGGTAAACGGGTAAATATACCAAATTTTATTAAAATTTTGAAAACCCACTTTCTAAAGTTTCTTTATTTTCTCAAAATGTTCAACTAATGTTCAAAATTTTGTAGCGTTATCGGAGTTTTGTAGGTCTTAGTAATTTTTCTCTGGTACCTTTATCACCGACTAGTCAAGTCTTTTACAAGACTCTGGGCCAGTAATGTGTTTATAATTGGAATTTAGGTTATGTTGCATTTCACTCAAATTGTTGCATTATTAGTTACCATTGTCGTGTAAACCTAGGGTCAACCTCATCAACGAATGGTGAAACCTTTCTCTCTACTTAAAGCATCGTTTAGTTGATGGTAGAGCCTACCTTCCATGGGAACTTTAGCATAGAATCCTTTTTCATTCTGATGGTCATGTTGCAAGTTTGTTTCTAGGCTCAAGGGTCCTAGTTAGTCCTGCCATGAGTTTGTGTTTGAACTTCATGCTTCTTACTCTCTCTCATTCTAGCATTTTCCCATGGGACCCCTATATTACATGTTTCTCTTCAACAAAATTATGGATTCCATAATTAAGATCTTTTTAGACTCCTTAAAATTGAAAAGATGGTTGAGTGATGTTGTTCCTTGTACACTTTTTAAATGGATCGGAAGGAACGTATATCCAACACAAGTTTACCCCTTTTTCAGACTAGACAAGACTAATACGAGAAAGGAATAATCTAGTCTATGGGCTAGAAGAGTTCATCTAAGTTGTTTTTTATACTTCTTCGGGCTCAGGGGACTAAATTTACAAAAAAAAGATGAGGTAATCCATAGTTAATCTCTTTTCAGACTCCTTAAAGTTGAAAATATAGTCAAGTGATCTTGTCTTTATCACACTCATTAAATTTTTTTTGAAGAGGCATCCTTCCAATATAAGTTTAACCCGTTTCCATACCAGTTGGACTATGTACGAAAAAGGAATACTCCGGCCCTATTGTGACAAGAAGAGTTTTCCTTGGTATGGTTTTATTCTTTTTTTGGACTTGGAGACTAAGCTTATGAAAAAGACCATTATGGGAAGTTTACTTCCCAAAGTTGAGTCGTATATGCATCTACATATTGAATTCTCTCTCTTTTAGGCCTAACGTTGGCTTCAGAATGTTGTCATTGAACTAATTTCCTATGCATTTCTATCAGTTCCCAGCCTTGCAATTTATTCCCTTGTGACTTGATACCTTATCCCTGGAGGGAACATCCCTCGATTATCCTTATACTACACATACCTCCTTGCATTGAGCATAGGTATGTTCCTTTCACTCTAGAACTAGTTTTCTTTCTTGTGACACTTGTTTTCTCCACTGTACAATAAGCATTCTTTTATTCTTTTTCAGGGTTCTATAGCATGAAAAAGAAAAGAAAACAAAAAGAATTGGAAAAAAATCTAATCTCTTTTGTTGGAAATAGTCTCGTCGCCTTTGAACAAAGAAAGATATTGAGTCAGTATCTCATTGTTTTGGGTTTAGTATGGCTTTAGGAGTTTTTTTTCTTCCCTGGTTGGTTATTCTTCGAACTATATGGAGCGTTTGTTGATGCCTCTTATGTCACAAATGTATCCCAGTTTATAGTCATGCTTCCTGAGTCACATAATGTTTCGTTCTTATGTTCAAGGGAAAGTTTTCAACCTATGTCGGCCATTTTGTAGTTAGCCTTTGACCTTGAAAGTTGGTCTTCCCCATTCAAGTCTCATCATCACAAGTATCAGTCTCTTCTTTATATCTCTTCCTAATCTTTGGCCTTCTTCCACCCCTCGTGTTGGATGATGGAGGATTCCTTAATGCCTTCCTTCCAACGGGTTCCCTTCGATCGACTTCGATACATATTTATTTGGGAGAGGGATCTAAAGATATGTTTGGCATATTGGGTCTTGAAACCATCAATGGCATGTTCCCTCAATATCAACAATGGGAATACATCAATGTTTGTTGCTCAATAGTTTCTACCAGGTATTCGATGCCATCTCATTTGTTCACACTTGTTAGATAGTACCATGGTACCTTGACTCCCATCATCATTATTGGTGGGTTGTCTCGCATTTTTTAATGGTATATATCAGTGATCAGTAATAAAATGATGTCTCAATATGTTCGACCTCATATCATCTATTCACGTAGTGGGGACTTGTACCATGATAGATCATTGTGAATACTTCGGGTGAAGTATGAGCACCACCTCTTTTGTGGTCCTTCCCGACTCATATAGTTCCACCTCACAGACATTGGTACTTGCAGAGGATCAGTTTGTTCATTCTATTGGCTCTAGATATCCTTTTTTCTTTATCTTGAGACATAGCTCCATGGTGTATCTCGTTGTGGCAATGATCTTCTTTGACATGGATCCATTGTGTATTCTCTGTGGCCATGCTTTCTACTTCATATTTTTCACATGAATCCACTGTGTATTGTTCATGTCCATGGACATTAGTCATAATTTCATATGTACCATGGATCTGCAGTGTATTTTCTTTCGTGGCCATGATTTATCACTCCTAAGCATGGGTATGCCTGACTTGAGAAACAAAATGCTTGTTTGATCTTTGTTGACAGTTATTTCTCTTTGGATCATTTGTTCACAAAAATCCATGGACACTTTGATGCATCCTTTCCTATCAGAGTTCATAATGTATTTCATCCATCCTTTTTCTCTTCTGACCTCACACATTATGGGGCATATGTTATACCACAAAATGCCACACATATGCATTTGTGCCATGGCCTAAACCTTTTCCCAATGCTTTCTATACTTTACCCTAAAGGTCCTCACAAAAATGATCTAAAAAACATACCCTAAGGGCATATCCATAGGTTTCCCTAGTGCAACACACGTACATCCATGCCTTTCCTCACTACAACCTGCAGTTGGCCTCATTTTTGGTGAAAAATAAAATAATATCGTATTTTCATGCGGGTTTTTCGGTTCGGCTTGTTTCTCAATGACCCTTATCTGTATGTAATGGAATTCAACTCCCAAAACCTCTTTGGGAAGATATAAAACAAGCATAGATGGCTAAAGAGGAACACAATTCCCTTCGTGTAAAGGTATGCTTCCAGCATCTAGCAAGCCTCCTTTCCTATATTCTCTAAGCAACGTCTCCTTTAGTCTAGAAACTCATTTTCAAGAGATTCTTTCTCATTTTATAGGGATATAGGGTGTCACCTTATCCCTATCTTATTCATTCTGAGAAGATAATATCGATTGATTTGATTCTTGAGGATTCCCGGAGGAACCCAGACAATTGGCTTCAAGATGGTGCCTAAGGATGGACAAGGTTGTAACTTACATTTTCCACTTGTTGAAAATAAAAGAGTTTGTTTTCCCCCATATTTTTCTTCAATGTACATTTATCTGTATTCTTAATTTGAATATGACATATAACATTCACAAGCTTTGGATCACATAACTACTTTTGTTAGATCCCTAGTTTTGTATCTATCTTATAGGCTGATTCCAGCAGAAGATCGAGATCTCTTTGACGAATTGGAGCTGGGATCAACATCAAATGGGAGAACACAATGAACCTTCTTTCTTCCTTTCTATCCCTACTTTATCCTAATTAAAGTATTTATTTTCTTTAGTTTTTGTGTTTTTTCCACTAAGGGGAGACTATTGTCTCTTTCACTTAGTCTTAATCTGCTATGATTACGATCCATGATGATAGGGGAAAAATCCCTTAATCAAACAGTCGAATTCTTATTATATTACTTAGAACATCCATTACAAAATATTTGCAATGCTCTCATACATCATGCCTTATAAAACAATTTGTGGTCATTCTCCTTTCTCTTCGTCGCTCTTCACTACTATTGCACCTCTTTTGTCACCTGAATGAGAAAAACAGAGGTGCTTACAAGCTTAGTTGGGTTAGCTAAGAAAGACAACAGTGAAGGAAAGGGTTAGAAAAATAAACATAAAAGACTAAGCTAAGAATTAAACTAAGGAAGGAAAGAACAACTAAACTATTGAGCATAAGGACATAAGAACAAGAAACAAACAAGACTCATGTCACCAATGGAAAGGATTGTATTAGTGAAAAGAAAACACCGAGAGGAAAGGGGACTTTGGGTCCCTTCTTCCTCGAAGGGAGGGCTCTTGAACCCCCAAGATTAAGCTCTTCTTACAACTTGAAAACTTGAAAGAAAAGGTGAAAGAATCCCAATTTAACCCACTCAAAAGGTGATGTGGATTTCCCAAATGGAATGGTGCTAGTATGCTCTTGATAAGAAAAGAGGATTCCCCAAGAGAATAATAGCAACATAACCTTGAAAATGAATTCCTTGAAAATGTAGTGCACCCATGGCCTTGTTTTATAGCACCACTTTGAGGTATTGTGCAACCAACTTTTAGTGTGAAAAGGGGATCTTTAGGGCACCTTTAGGTCTTTGACCAACCACCCAGCTGGATCCAGCCAAGATTCGGATGTCAAATCGACTTGGAAGATGAACCAGAAGTGGGTGGGAGGCTGACCAACCTCACAAATGCATCGTTCTCAGGTGTGCGCATCTTTTAGCATCCACAGTTGCGCATCGTGCGCATGTGCACTTTTCCTACGTTTCTGGATGGCGCATGTGCGCGCGCCTAGTGTAGCCATAACGCATATTGATGAATGAGGTTAGGAGCATATGGATAGCCGAAATTCATCAATGTTTCTTCTACTGAGAGTACTATTGTAAGAAAGAGCGATAGTGAGAGTATCAAGAGTGACCCATTAGAGGGAGAAGGGAACCTGTAGGACCCAACTTTTCGCAAAAATAAATTGTGTACAAATGAGGCGGCCATGCCCCATGCTCGTGTCATGTAACTCCAAAAAAGGGTGTTGTACACTAACTGAAACTATGTGTTGATGTAGACAACTGCAGAGCCCTCAGGGGAAATTTTGATAAAGGAAGAGGACAATTCTGATGAGTAACATACTCTGAATAGTAGGCAATGACACCTATAAGAAGTATCACGGATTCTGTGGGCATTGAGAGCCCATCAAAGTTCAGAGGTCTTCAGAAAATATAAAAAACAACTGCAATAGTTGCAAAGTAAGACCCACCGTAACATGAGAAAGTGTTGAAGTCGAATGTTATGGGGGTCAACGAAAACAGAGAGAAATGATGATTCTCCCTGTGTCATCCGAGACTTCTCATTATAAAAGTAATAAGAGTCAAGATATTGTCTCCCTTCTGGAAATAGTGTTGATGTCGACAAAGAGGGATACGTGACTCCAAGAAGAAAAGGGCTTTGTGAAATCCACTAGGTGAGGTCAATAACTGAGGAGGTACATGGACGAAGTCAAGATGCGCAAAGACTCAAGGCTGCCCTTGGTTGGGGATATATGTGAAGTATAAGTGGCCACAACCATTCAATGAGGTCAAGTGTCAGGGGGATAATGAGACGTGGGATAAGTTGTGCCAGAGGCAGGACAAAGTGAACAAATTCCAAGAGCAGAGGTAGGTGGCCTATGGGATACTCAGGGTTTATGGGCAATGTCAATAGGAGTAGGTGATAAGGAATTCCCCAACCAAGGGCGACATGGGTTGCATTTTCCAAGGAGGTTGCCAAAGGTGATGAAAAAAAGCTATGTAAAATGCTGGAAACAATGGCTTAATTACAAAAATAATTAAAAAATCAGTGGGGATAATAATGATGATACAGAAATGGGTGCCCCAGTGTAAGATTGCTTGGCCTGAGGGTGGCGCAAGTTGGTGTAAAAAACAAGTGGAGGGTTGGGGACCCATAGGCGGGTTTCTATATTAGGGTAATGTATGGAGGGTAGTCTAAAGATGGGCAAACCGACGGTGGATGAAATGGATGGTAAATGGTCCTGCGGGAGTGTAATTAAAATAAAACCTGAGGAAGTGCCCTAGGAGTCCATTGGGAAGGCTAGAAAAATTAGGAGGAGTATGTGGCTGATTCGTGACATGATGTAAGACTATCGGGACTCCCATCCCTAAAGATTGAAAACAACATGAGTGTCAAAGTGCCAAAGGGGGCTATGAATGGGACAACTCATGTGGGAGAGAGTGCTACTGGGTGACAGTACCCCAAAATGTAGTGGAGGTGATAGTATTGCAGAGACGGATATAGGGACCCTAAAGGCCAATTTCAGAGGGTGTGACTGGAGATGCAATTGAGATTTAGGGGGAATGATTATATGTCAGTGTTGATTATATACCTGAAGGCATTATGCTGGTGTGTGATGACCAAGTACCTACACACATGACAACCAAATACCCAAAGTGAACAATATCTGAAGATAATTGAACATGTAATCATTTATTTGATAATTTTGAACATGAGCATGTGTACCTGGATGGGGTATGGGAAAAAGGCTCCTCAGGGGTGAAGGATGAAAAATGTCCCAAGGACTATCTTGATGTACAGGACAGGGTGCTAATTCTGTGGCTGAAGACGGATCAAAAAATGGACACCCAGAGCTCCCGGAATGAGGTCTGGAAGTTTGGCAAAAAAGGACTATATATTGTTGTAGGGCCCATAGTGCCACCTCATTTGTACCTGCTGTCAGAGTGATTGGACGAGAGATATTCAGAGGAGATTTGGATATTTCGGGAGAATGAGGCAGTCGATTCAGGACCAACAAGCTTCAGGTTAGTTGTCTTATCATCCTACTTGGAATTAGGGTTTCTATTTTTGGGTAGGGCCTGTATGGAGGGTCGTACAGGAGGTTTTGTGGGTGTGCCCCCCCCCCAGTGTGTGGGCGATCAGGAAATATACGCGCATGGGTGTGCACCTGTTTTGCAAATATCCATGCATGGGGGTGCCCTAATAGGGGAAATAGGCACGCAAGGTATGCACACATGTAAGCTAAACAACTACGCATGAGTGTGCAGCTGTGTATTGAACAGGCGCGCTATGATGCACGCTTGTATATGTGTCAGGGGTGCATGAAGGCGCCTCTGTATGGCTGACAGGCACACATATCTGTGTGCCTATGGGATGAATAGGTGCACATGTGTGTGCACTTGTGGGTGGGATGAATAGGTGTGCATGTGTATGCACTTGTGGGGTTAATAGGGGCGCATGTGTGCGTGCCTATGGGGTTAAACAATCGTGCCTTGGGGGAAAATCTAACGGGTGAAAAACTTATCTTTTTTGGAGATGTTAATGCGTTTATGTTTGAGATGGTTGATCAAGAACTGGATTATGTGGTTGCAGGTGATCATTTGGATGATGGCAGTACACTAGAGAGATAGGGATTGGTCACAGCTCAGGGAAGCTGTGGCCATTGAGGAGTCGGTGGTTCGTGACACTTTGGCAGCTTGTGGGCTGCTAAAATTCTTTGAGTGCCCCTTGATACGAGTCCAGGAGTACCTCTTGCAGTTCTTGATCTAGATGTGGAGTCTGGATCTGCATTGTTTTATGGTGCGGGGTGGCCAGTTGGCCTTCACTGCGGTGGATGATGTATATTTTCTGACTGGGCTCCCTTTTTGGGGAATGCCCTTACCGACGGAGCCTGTTTTACCTGGGGATGTTTAGTTGGCTACCTTAGGCCAGAGGTATTGTAGGAGGGATGATTTTATGTCAGGCTCAATGGTGAGTATCGGGGCTATGGATGCCCTAGTTCATCATTGTGTAGCAGCAATGATTGTGAGGGTATATGGGTCCCTCACGACTCAGTGGATCAGTGGTGGTCAACTGAGGATTATGGGGAGGACACTGGCAGGAGAGAATGTTTCCTGGGGCTTGATACTTCATGCCAATATGTAGGGAAGATCGACAGGTGTTGGGTTGTGGACTCAGGGGGGTTCACTTTTGGGTCCATCTTGTTTGCATGGTTTTTGGAGAGGGTGTCGATGTTGCACCCTAGAGTGTTATTGGGCACACCTGATGCACTAGAGCCACGACTGATGCAGTGGTCTAGGATTTTGATTCGGCACAGTGGTGGGGAGGGTGGCCATTTTTTCACGGCCGAGGCTTCACAGGTGTGGTGGAAGATGCCGCAGATCATACAACAGTATCCGTACTATGGGGTGGGCTTCCGGGGTGATCAAGAGATGGTGTTACCGCCAGGAGAGGTGTTTGACCATCAAGGTATGATGTGCTTTTTTATTTTTTGATATTTAGATAGTATAGCATGTGTATTATGTATAGATGGGTGTTTATGTTGTCCTTTGCTTGTTTGTATGTGTAGATGTGGGACCTCGCAGGTGTGAGGTTGAGTTGGTTAGAGCGTCGGCTCGTTAGGGGCCAATGAGGCCTTCGCAGGGAGACTCATGGGCAGGAGAGAGACGGCGACACGAGGATGTTGAGGTGAGACCAGCTAGTGATGAGAGAGAAGTTAGGAGATGTTGTTTCGACGACCCTAGTGCAGGGCCATCACATGCTCCTTCGGTCAAGGCCAAGGGAGATTTTGAGGATATTCGTCACCGCTTGGAGGCGGTGCTACAGGGGGTTCTTGAGGGCATGTGGTCGCATATCTAGAATGAGGGCATCCTAGAGCAATGTGTGGGGGTTCTGTTGATGTGGTGGACCATGGTTCAGCGAGCAGTGGTAGCAGGTGCTGCGATGACTGGGTGGTTACCTCTAGGTCTGGAGGGACCGATAGCGGGTGGGGCACCAACTCCTGAAGGAGGGCCAGGTGGTGGTGCTCTAGAGGCACCATGAGTGTCTCTGTGTGTATTTTTGTATATTATATAGGCTGGTGAGCCCATTTGGTGTGGTGACACCAGTTTTGTACCGAGGTGGTTCACTGGCCTACTGATTTTGTACAGGATGTACTCTATTTTTGTGTAAACATTTTGATGGCACATTTGACCGATATATATATATATATATATGGATATACATTTTGGGGTCTGTGTGATGTTCACATGTGTGTGAGAATTTTTTAATGTTATGTATGATGTCTAATCTATCTGTTGTGACATAGTTCTAATGGTTTATGTGTGTGTAAATGTGTCTTAATGTGATATATGCCAATCTAGTACGATGTTAGCCAGGTTATCTATGAATTGATTAAATTGTCTTGGAATATGTGTAAATGTAATGAAATCAAAATGTCGAGATAAAAGTCTAACTTGCAGGTATTTGCGAAAGAGGCAAGGATCGCGGACACGATACACATTGTTGAGCTGGAGGATGACCAGTTGGGAGTCAAGTAAGATGCTAAGGTGACGAATACAATGATGGATGGCATCAACAAGGAGACCAATGACGATAGTGTACTCGTCTTGGTTGTTGGTTGCGAAGCCCAAACATATGTCATTGGAGTGGAGAAGTTCATGTGAAGGGGAATAGAGGGCCCAAGCATCTGAAGTGAGATTCTATGTCCAAGGGCTGGTGTCGTCGGCATAACCGATGTGGTAGGCCGATGGAGGAGGCATCTATCAATAACACAAATGATAGTTTACACGTGAGGTGTGGTAAAAAAAGATTAAAAACACTGCAAAAGAAAATAACCTAGTATAGAATGGCTATGCTCAGGCATAAAAGTTCTTTAAGTACAACCCGTTGATGGGTTCTTTGAGAGAGAGGCCCTTGGGGGAAGCTAGGATGTATGCGCCTTTGGTGAGGCAATGTTGGATAATGTAAGGGCCATGCCACAGTGACTCGAATTTTCCATGACCGAGGGTATCGTGAGTGATATCATAAGAAGGGATGAGGTCTCCCTCATGAAATGAGTGAAGTTTGACACGACGATCAAAGGTAGATTTTGACTATTTTTTGGCTGCCTCATTGTTCTGTAATGAAGATCGACGATCTTCATTTAGGGACTCTAAGTTTAGAAAACGTTTCTCCATTGGAGCAATGTCACGTAATAGCTCAATTGCAGTGCGTAAGGTGGAAATTTCTCACTCGATAGGAAGAGTGGCCTCGACCTCGTGGACTAGATGAAATGGTGTGAAACCAATGGTCATTTTGATGGTCGTACGGTAAGTCCATAACGAGGAAAATAACATATGATGCCAATTGGTTTTATGTTTGTTAATCGTGCACTGTAACATGGTCTTGAGGACCTTGTTAACTGATTTGAAACATGCGTTGGACTGAGGGTAGTATGGTGAGGCAAACTCATGGGAGAATCCTAACCGGGATGAGAGTTTGACGAAAATCTCATTCTCGAAATGTTTCTCGCTATCAGAGACTAGTTGGAGTGGTACTCCAAAGAAGGATATGATGTGGTTAAAGAAAAAACGTGCAGCAGTGTTAGCGGTGTTGTTGAAGGTAGGCATGGCTTCAGCCCACTTTGTGAAGTAATCGACTGTGACAACAATGTATTTGTGTCCATTGTTGGATGGAGGGTTTCACTTCATGAAGTCGATGCCCCATTTACAAAAGGGGCCTGTAGTAATGACTGGGTGTAGAAGAGCAGGTGGTGCTCATGCTTTATTGGCATAAAGATGGAATTTATCACATCACTTCACGGCATGAATGCAATTGTGAAATAATGTAGGCCAAAAGTAACCTGCACGAATGATTTTCTGATGGGCATCCCCGAAAGGTGGCCCCCACAAGCACCATTGTGGAAGTCGTTCAAGACTCGATCGGCCTCATCAATAGTCAAGCATCGACAAAGTATGGTGTTGAGCCCTCACCGATATAAGATATCTCCAATGAGAAGATAGCAGGGGGCCTGATGGTGAATACATCGACGATCATCTCACGAGAGGTGATTACCGAACTTTTGGGTTTGGAGATAGACAAGGAGATCATCGTACCAAGGATCATCTGAGGGGATGTAAAAGAGATGTTCATTGGGGAAGTCGGTATTGACGGGGGAACTGGTAGTATTGGAGGGGAAAGTTGTGATGAGTTTGGCAAGGATGAGAGCTTTCTTTCTCTTGGGTGTTGCAAATTCAAGATTGTACTCCTGAAGGATAATGATTCATTGGGAAAATTTACCGTTAATTTTCTGATGACTGAGAAAGTATTGCATGGGGTTGGAATCTGCTATGACTTTGGTTTGTGAAGTAGAATGTAATGACGCAGTTTCTGGACTGTGAGGACGACTGCAAGGGCTAGTTTCTCTTCGTGATTGTATTTCAAGGGTGGCCCTAAGAGGTTTTTACTAATGTAGTAAATGACATGCTCACGATCATCATCTCCTATTTGAATGAGAACTCCTGCTACTGAGACAACTGAGGCTGATATGTAGAGGATATAGTCATGAATATAGTTGAGTGAACTAATTAAAGGGGCATTAGATAGTGTATTTTTTATATTGTCAAAACAAATTTGGGCATGTTCATCCCAGTGGAATTGGATGTCATGGTGTAGTAAGCAAAGGAAACCGTGCGCTCAAGTGGCATAGTCTGGGACAAATCGCGTAAAAAGTTAGATTTTCCTTGTAGGCTCTGAAGTTGGCATAAATTCCGAGGGGGTGGAATTTTTGTGATGGCCTGGACTTTTAGGGGATCCACGGTAATACCACTTTGGGAAACGATGAACCCGAGGAGGCGCCCGACAGTGACGCAAAACATGCACTTGAGGGGGTTCAAGCGAATGTTGTACTGATGAAACCTTTGGAAGATGATTCGTAAATCATCAAGATGTTGAGTGCATTTTTTGGATTGAGCTTTGAGGTCATCCAAGTATGCGAGGATGATATGAGCCAGATCATGAAAAATGTATGTCATATCCCGTTGGAAAGTTGCGCCAGTGTTTTTTAGGCCAAAAGGCATGACACGATATGCAAAAGTACCCCAAGGGGTGGTGAATGGGGTCTTGTAATGATCGGTTGGATGGATTTGGATTTGGTTATAGCCAAAGAAACCATCCATGAAGGATAAATCCTCCTGGCCTACGCAATCGTCGATAATTTGATCGATGAAAGGCGTTGGAAAGTTGTCTTTGGGACAGACGTGATTGAGATCATGAAAGTTTGTGCATACACAGATGGTGCCCTATTTTTTGTTAATGGGAATAGGGTTGGATACCCATGAGGTATAGGCGATGGGGTAGATGAACCCAACAACACGTAATTTGTCAATCTCATCTTTGATGGTCACTGCTTTGGATGGGTCTAGCGGTCGTTGTTTTTGGCGAACCGGTGTGATATCAAGCCAAGTGTCTATGCGATGTTTAACAATAGAGGGATCAAGGCCAAGCATCTTTGTGTATGACCAGGAAAAAATATCCTGGTACTTTTGGAAGAGGGCTTTGTAGGCGGTGATTTATTTAGGAGTGCATGCGGCGCCAATGGTGATTTCCTTGACGACTCCATTTTTTATGGAAATATGAATTTTGGTGGTAGGGGAAATGTTGGCCATATTTCCTTCTTCAAAAGCATCAGGGGTAGGGATAGGGTTGTTGAACCAGTCGATATGCCCTGATGGGATAAAATCCTTGGTTTTGACTGCGTATATGGGGTGTTGTTTAGAAGACATGAAGGCTTCTTGTGAAAGGAAGAGCACTCTATGGTGTAGCGCATCCCATGGGTCATCGGGGGTGGTTAATTCCTCAAGTTTGTCCTCATCACAGTGGAATTGTCGGGAATACAAGGGATCTAAAAGAGTGATATCAGTGACTATCACCATGTGGTTATCTTCTAGTGGTGAAGAAGTAGGAGGCATGACGCAATGAGATTGTGATGGTTCGCTCGTCATAAACCAAATATCGAGATACTGAGGGTTATAAATGGTAGTTGGGTGTAAAATTTCCGTGGGGAAACAAACGAGAGAATTGGGGGTAAATCCTCATATAAGTCATCCAAGAACCATGGAGGAGTGGGGAGTGTTTCTGGCTGAGGAGAAATAAAATGAAGAATCTCTGGTGATGGGGTAGCGTTAGTCATCGATTCTGTAGGGGGTGTAGGAATTTGAATGAGGGTCACTTAGTGTTGCCTATATTCAATGATCATAGGACATTGATATGTGAAATGATCTAGGGATTCACAGAGAGAGAAAGGGCATCTCATACGTTCGTTGAATGAGGTTGTGACATAATGGATGTCAGTGACAGGAGTTGGGGTGGGTCTTTGCTGAAAGATCTGGCGTACAACTGTTAGTGCTTGTCAGAATTGAGGTAACGCTAGACAGTGGTGTGTTTAATGGCCATATTATGAACAAATGGTGCATGCAAATTTGGTTCACAGTCCTTTGTTACATGTGTTTTGTGAGATAGCGACAATACTGGAGGAAACGATGAGCGGTGCTAGTGCTCGAGGGAGTCGGATGAGATTACGTAACTCAGGGAGAGATGTGCATTTGTTGGTGGGGTGTACATATTTATTTCATAGTGTGCAAGGAGGTTGAACGCGTGGGGGAAGTGGAGCTGTGGGGTCCTTCTTCTTTCACCTGCCCCCAGCTGTAGCAGGGGGGTTAGTGGGCTGGGGTGTAGGGGGTATAGTGGGAGTGAGTATGGGAATCTGCATCAGGATTCCTTCTATTTGGGGAGGGAGGGATGGTTGAGAAACCATATCAGGTGGATGTAAATATGAAACTGGGATTTCCAGTACCATATTAGGAAGGGTAAGCGTTGCAGTGACCTGGAAAGCCTATACAATTGGTGGGGGGTAAAAGAAAGGGATTTGAGTAATGGCTTGGGGAAATGTCTCCCAAACTAGGATATGGCCTTGGAGTGGAGTCGACAAGTTCACAGGAGATTCTTGAGGGAGGAGCTCTGCGACTAGTGGGACGTCAGATATAAGAGAAGCCTCACTAGGAGGAAGGGTATCCTCAATGTCAGTTCCTTTGGATGAGACGACACATACCTGATTGGACGGATAAATGAGTGTTGGTGCACCATGGTAAGTTCCTAACAAGGATGGGTCTTTGAAAATTCTGGGGCCCATCTCGATGAGTGGGTATGCCTCAGGATTAGTGTGGAAAAAAGGGAGAATGTTATCGATGTTGGCAGAAAGGTTAGGCTCATAATGTGAAACTTGATCAATGGTAATGATCTTCCTGTTATGGGGGAACATCATGGTTCAAAAGACAGAAGAGGCAACTTCCTTCATAGCGTACATGTATGTATGACCGAACAAGATATTGTAATCGAGTGGGGCATCGATAACTTCAATGTCAATGAGAATGGTATTGCCCCCAAGTTCTACAAGGACATTTTGGAAGAGTCCTTCGGGAGAAGATGGTCGTCCGTCATAAGCTCTTAAGGTAATGGTAGATGGTATGAGTTTGGGGGAACTAAGTTTCTGCCATACAGACTTGGACATGATGCATGTGGATGTACCTTCATCAATGATGCATCGATGGACTGTAATGTTCCAAATTTTAATGGGGATTTGAAAAGCGATGAGAGCGGGGAGGCGAGGTTCTCCGCTGTCGAGATAAAATGTGATGAGTTGAGTATCCGCAGGTTCGACTGCTCCTGAGGTGGAAAGTAATGACTTCCATTGAGTGGGACAAGTTTGAAGTACCTCTAAGACTGACATGGTAGACGAGGATTGTGCCAAGTCATCGACCAAACTGTAGTTATGAGCCGCCCTAGCCCGAATGTTGTGGACATTCCTGCATAATGGAATGCGAGGGATGTGAAGAGGTGTTTCTGTGTTAGGGCGAGGGATCATCAAAGGGGATCCCGTTGGTGGTGGGATTTTTTATGGGGGAAGAGACTCAGAGGGTGCATGGTATTGACAACTACATGTTTGTAGAAGAACTTGTTCCTCACTAATGAGGAGGATAGTATGATCTATGGGATAGGTTGGATTAAGATATTGTTCCAACTGTGGTGGGGTAGGCTGCATGTCCTATTGGGTGTTCATCACTCCTTGGTGTGGAATGGGGTTCTGCAGCACGGTTGGGGGTGGTTGTTGCACATATTGTTGTGGGACCTGTTGAGGGGCAGGCGGTGCTGGAGGATGTGGTCCACTCACTGAGTCTCTCATCCATTTAAAATTAGCGATTTGGGGGAAATGATGAGTATAACGACCGAACTCACCGCAAAGGGCACAAGGGAAGTTGGTTCAAAGGTTATTGTTATTTTCCCCTTGGCATCTATTGTTATTTCCCCCCTGGGGGTTATGATTCCCTTGGTTCTAGTTGCCCCCAGTAGGTTGGTTCTCTTGGGGGTGATTTCCACCTTGACCTAGGTTGTTATTGTTTCGATTCTTTCCTTTCTTTTTGGCATTATTCGACTAATGGGTTGGATTTTCCATATTCAGTTGTTCAAAATTTTGATATTGTTGAATGGGAGAGGGTTGAACAAAATTAACCCCAGCGTGAGGGTGTCCTAATGGTGGAGCCATGGGCTGTGGAGGGCTAGGAAATGGAAAGTACATATTATGTTGTGGTAATGATCCGTAAGGTACATAGGAATGCATGGCACTTTTTCTAGTACTTAGAGTATAAGCTGAGGTAGAGGGAGTACCAGAACTTGTTTGGATAGGTGGGCATATTGTGGGTGTCGGTGGTGGCCCACTGATGGGTGGAGGAGGGGTAGCAAGGTATGGTTGTTGATAAGTGGGTGGAGGATAATAAGGGATTCCTCCATATGTCAACGGATATTGAGGTGTTCCATACATTGGTGGTTGTTGGGGTTGTGGATTATGGTGTGTGGTGGTACCATCAATCCGTCTATGGAGTGAGACATCCCAAGCTTATCTTGGCCAAATGGCACTGGTATTGGGAGATCAGGGAGTACTGTATACAAATATCCTGATTGTGAATAGATGAGGTCATATTGTTGAGCCTTACTAATGGCTTCTTATTTTGATTAAGGGAAGGTGGAAGCCACATCTTTACCGAGGAGAGAGACAAGTGATATGAGAAACCAATCAAGACATTGTTGTTTGGTGGTTTCTTCTTTGCACAAACTATGCCATCGACACCACTCGTGAATGTGATCAGCGATATGTGCAGCTAAGGTTTGTTTAAAATCAGAGAGTAGTTCAAGACCATTGTCATGACAGATTGGTAATTGGAAGAAGGTAAAAAATTCTTTGGCCAAGGATTCGAAAGTCACAGGGGACCCTGATTTTTATTCTACATACCATTTGGCTGATGGGCCAGTGAGTGTGTGTTGAAATAATCATAGTTGGATGGAATCATCCATAATTCTATTAAAAGAGCACCATAAGTGGAAATTCATGACATGGTTGGCAGGGTCATCTCCTGCCTTTCCTTCAAACTTGGGGATATATGAAGGTAGTTTGGTAGGCATTGTAGGCCATGTGGGGTCATGCAATATAGGATCATTTGTGAGTTTTCTTAGGTATGGTATGTTGATAGAGGCCAAGTATGGCATCTGGAGTGGTGGTGGAGGATTAGTTCCAGCCATGGTGTGAGTGTTTTGTGAACTTGACCCTTGAGGGGGACTAGGTGGGTTTGTACTTCCCCCTTGAGAGGAAGTTGGCCCCCCGCTTCCATGTGAAGGAGAGAGAGTGGGAAGTGGACCATGGGAATTCGACCCAAGTAAGGTGGAACCAAGAAAAGTAGATCCCAAGACAATGGCACTCACAGGGGTGTGAGAAGGTGGGGCTGGTGGGTTGGTGAGACTAGGAACTCCCCCTAGAATAAGAGGGATATTTAGAAAGTGTCTGGAATGATGGGGGTTTTGTGGGTCTCCTATGATGTCAGACTAACTAAGTGAATGTGTGCGAATGGTGGTGAGAGTAATAAATAAACAAGATCCTTTGTTGCAATTTTTGAACTTTACACGATATATATCTAAATCAAATGTAATCAGAAGTGCATCATACATAAAGTGATTTGATAAAGAAGCATATATGTGGATAGGTGGGTTTTGTCTGCATAGGGGAACAAAGAAAAAAAATTCTCGTGTATTAAAAGACGTAACTTCCTTCCTCTCAAATAGCACTGGACCTTCCAATAGTACTCCACAGTGGGGTCTGACGCCACCAGAAGAGGGACTAGTGAAGGATGAAGTAATCAGTTATAATGAGGAGTAGAGGGTGCATATCCCAAAAGAGCTGGCGATATTTCCCAATAGCCACACAAAATCCAATCAAGTTGCAATTGCAACTCACAATTGCCACCTGGGTAGATGTCCTAAAATTTGGTCACTAGGTACCTCGGTCAAAGTGCGACATTTAGATTTTCGGCCTAAGAAATGGGTCACAAGATGGATCCCATCCAAGAGGTGGGTGCCTCAAGGGGGCACACATAGAATAGCCAGACCTCAGCCTTCAACCCTTCACGGGTATCTCCCTGACTTATGGTGTTAGGAACACTTGACTTGGAGGATTTAAAGTTCCCTATTTGACAACTTCTATTGTTTTGAAAATGTGAGAACCAGATAACGGGGAGTTATTTGGATTCCTATCCCTGAAATCCTACCTAGACAAAAAGATATATTTTGGCACCTCCTGTGGAGGAAAACTTAGTGAGTTTTTAGAAAAAATTTAGATGTGGTTGTTTGAGAGATTGGGGGTGTGAGCCAACCTCGTTGAAATTAAGTGGGAGTGAATAGCTTCCTCATGAAAAGGGTGGGGTGTTTTCAGAATCCCTTTGGAGGAAACTCACTTCAACGTCCACATTTCGATATGAAAAATATGTGAGTGAGAAGTGACTTTGTGTGTGAACAAGTGAAAGTGTGCCAATTTTTAATAATTTAGGTGTCACCTTGTTGCATGTGGACTTCGCTTGGTCCTTACAAGTGTTGATTACCTAAGTTACTATGTGTCATTGGTACAGCCTTGTGGAATTCAAAAGTCCCTAGGAAACTAACATGTGGACATGTGGGTCTTTACTATTCCTTTAACTCCCTATTTGTTATTTAATCTAAGAAATCTTTGAAACTATCCTAGATTGTGATCATGTGGGCATGTATGGGCCCGTTACAAAACATTTAAACTTCACTAGTGATTTAATCTAAGAAATTAATTTTCAACTGCTACCTCTGCTAGGGTTTCGAGACTAGCATGTGTTTGATACTAGTGTTTTGAAGACATAACTTGCAACCTTAAAGCCCTGACATTTTTATTCAAACCCTGAGCTACTCTCGATAAGTTGTTGTAATCTTTTACAATCTTCTCCTTCTTTTTCTTTTCCTTTGTGCTTTCATGTGCTAATCTTTCTAAGGATGAGTTGCTTTCTGCAAAATTCTTCGGCAGGGTTTCATATTTGGTTTTAATTACCCTTTCTAACACTTCTTGTTGAGCTAACTTCTTCTTAAGCTTCTTGATTTCCTTTGATTTACTCTGCTTCTCTCTTTTTCTAGATAAGGCATCTGCAACTTGTGGTTCTTCTTCTTTTTGAGGTGTAAGTGATGGAAGGTCTTCATACCTTGCTGTGAAAACATCTACATAAACTAAATTTTCATGCCCTGTGGTAACTGAAGCTTCGTGCCGAGTTTCAATCTAGTGTTATTCATATTTTGAGTCTGTGTAAGGAAGATTAATAATTCTCTTGTTCACTGGGGTTTCTTCGGCCTTATCTTTTTCAGTGCTGAAGTTTAGTTTCTTCTTATTTTTGTTAAGCTTAGAAGAAGGAGAGGGTTGATTAAATGGGTGTACATCAATCTGAAAATCATTCCAGAACAAGAAGTAATTCCACTCTTTTCTTCTTCTCTGCAACAGTTCACAAACCAAGAGTTTAATTAGACCATGGTGGGATAGTCTACCTGTAACTTTATTGGTCTTGGCCTTGACCTGATGAGCCATATTAGATAAGATTTTGTGGAGAAAATAGGGCAGATTGAGTGGGTTTCTACCAATAAAATGATTCATGAGTTTGAAATGGTAAATCATAACTGTTATCACTGAAATTTCGTCCGCACAGGGTGACAAGAAATCCGCATCATCAGCACAGAAAAACAGTCGTTCATGGCACAAGGATTAATTCCACAGCACAACAAAAGGGTCAAAACTATGCAAAATGGCCAAAAAATTACAAAGCGCTATGCACCCACTGGGCGCGCGCGCGCAACATCTTCGTACTTGGAGCGCATATGCGCGGCTGTGGGGTGAAAAACCCGCGCGCCTGCCAAACGGCGCATTTATGGAACTGGTCGGCCTCCCAACCACTAATGGATCGACTCCCAAGTCGATTTGACATCAAATCCGAGCTCAATCTGCGTGGGGAGGCTGGTCAAAGACCTAATTGTGCCCTAAAGA
>ML798959.1:687544-706217 GCA_009831015.1 Picea engelmannii
AAAAGAGCATCTTGTAATTTGAAACAATCATGGTTGATGACTATAATGATGGAAGGTGCGTAACCATGTGTTTTGATGCAACAACGATCCAAAAAGATTCGCTACATCATGCAGAGATCAGCTCCCAATCTTAAACGGTTTCTTATCCTATATTTTCGATGGCTAATTGCAATTATAAAACTTCAACCCGATGGTTTATGTGTGTGAAAGAACGTCCTGACTCCTCCACTGCTCCTGCGATTTTGGTGGCTAAAATAACACTGAATTTCTTTGTTTAAGATGTCGAAAGCTAAGGCTTTTGGTAGCTAAGAAGCACTTTCGAAGAAGTGCCTAAGCCACTGAAACCTGAGATTTGAATTAGATCAAATAAAAACTAAGAAAATGTTTTATCTAACTTTATTACATGCATAAAGCTCTCAAAAATGAGCTTTTAAAAATTAAAAATGTATTTTTTTAAAAGACATCCTATCACCTAAAATGAAATAACTTGATTGATTTATTTGAGGAGATAACAATACCAATACCATATCTCCTTGCTTAAATGATTTCTTCTTGATATGTCTGTAATGGTAAGTATTTTATGTTCTTTCTGTACCTACTGATGAAATCCTACAATAAACGTGTCCTCCTCTAGTTCCACCAACTGTGCAATCCTGTCTTGCACAGTGTCGGTGTCATCCATACCAGTAAATGCTGCAATTATTAAGCTAGGAACCAAATATTCCATAGGTACCTTTGCTTCCAGGCCATAAACTAACTTAAAGGGAGTCTACATTGTCAACTTTTTGCAAGTGGTTTGATAATCCCATAACACTACTGGCATTCTCAAATACCAATCATATCTATTAACACTACAAATATTATTCAACATTGTCTCCAAGATCTTATTGAAAGATTCAAATGTACCATTCTCTTGCAGGTGGTATGGTGTGCTCTTCTGGTGGTGAACTTCAAATTCCTGAGTTAAGGCTTGAATAGTTGTATTAATAAAATGTGTGCCTTGATCACCCATGAGGATCTTTGGGCATCCAAATCTAGTTATGATATTATCAAATATGAATCGCATAGTTGTAGTTTCACTACAGTCCTTAACTGCTCTTTCTTCTTCCCATCTGGTCAAATACTCTATCATAGTGATGATGTATCGAGCTCCTATGTTCTCTCCTGGTGGGTTGATAGGTCCCACAAAACCAATGGCCCATTTCTTGAATTATTGTAAAGTTAGTTGAGGTGCTAAAGGCATCTCATATATTTTGGAAGGTTTCCCAACTCTTTGGCATACATCACAGGCTCTATAGTATTCCTTAGCATCTTTGTGTAAGGTGGGACACCAAAGGCTAGCTCTAAGAACCTTTTGTGATGTTTCTTTCCCTACAAAATGTCTTCCTATGATGCCTTCATGTGCTTCTTCCAGAATGAGTGGTATTTCTACCTCTATAACACATCTCCTCAAGATCTAATTAGGTCCCATCTTATATAGTTGTCCAACTATTAGTGAAAAATATGTAGTACGAACTACCAACTGTTTCTTATGAATAATTGTAAAATCGCAGGGTGCCATTCCTATAGACAAGAACTATACTATCTCGGTGAGGTGATCATCAAATTTTTTTATGGCTAGCAATTGTGCATCTGGTAGTGTATCCTCCAAACTAGTAGGTTCCTCTCCATGTTCTAACATAGACAAGTGGTCAGGTCCCTTGTTCATTCTCCCTGTCTTGACCACAATCTCAAAATCATATTCCTGGAATAAAAATAGCCATCTACATATTCTTCCCGCCAACACTGGCTTGTTGACTAAGTATTTCAATGCAAAGTAATCAATGAACATCTTAAAATTTCCTCCCAACAACTAGTTTCAAAACTTCTGCGGCGCATACACCATAGCTAAACCTTCTCTTTCAGTGGTAGTGTAATTTATCTCAGTTGTAGAGAGCTTCTTACTAGTAAAGGCTAGCGGGTGCTCAATATCTCTTGCTCCTGGTTGTGCTAACATTGCTCCTAATGCAATAGATGAAGCATTGACATGGACATGGAATTCCTTACTCCAATCTCGAAAAACCAGAATAGGCGCAGTGACCATTTTCTTCTATAGTGTTTCAAATCTCGGTTGGCATTCCTTTAACCATTGAAACTGATGATATTTATTTAAAATATTTTCCATGGGTGATGTTATCTATGCATATACTTGATAAAAAATTTGTAGTATCCAGTATGTCCTAGCGCAATGCACAACCGTCTAACTAAAGTAGGAGGAGGTAGATAAATAATGATGGAAATATTGGAAGAATCTACCAACATCCCCTGCTTACATACAATGTGTCCCAGTAATACTCCAAAAGGTGAAAGGGAGATGCATTTCTTCAGGTTCAGGGAAATCTGACATTGCATGCACTTATCCAACATTAGTCTCAAACATTCAATATGATTTTTAAATAAGCTAAAAATAGTCCAATCATCAAAATATGGTTCCAAAACATTATGTAAAAATTCCTTGAATTCTTCGACCACCACTCTATAAATGATGGCTAGTGCATTATTCAATACAAAAGGCATCACAATGTATTGGAAAGAACCCCATTTGGTTGCAAATGTGGTCTTATGTCTATCTTCCTTAGCAATCCTGATCTGGTGATAACCTGAAAATCCATCTGTGAAGGAGTAAACTTCCTGTCCTCCTACATTATCTAACACTTCATCAGTAAATGGTGTAGGGAATGGATCATGTAAACATGCATCATTCAGTTTCCTTAAATCTACAAAGATTTTGATATCTCCTGACTTCTTATCTTGGACTGCCATAGGGTTGATCCATTCAGATTCTTCAACAGGTTCTATGATTCCTTCTTCCAACATTCTATTTAATTCAGTCCTAACTTTATGCTAATACTTGGGATTCAGTCTACAGGGTCTTTTCTTCACTGGCCTTGCATCTAGTTTCAAAGGGATCTTCATTTCTCTCATGGGCCCTTTAACCCCCTTCATGTCTGTGAACTTGGTTAGAAACAAGTCCTAATATTCATGCAATAATTCTGTAATCTTATCAATAGTGGCATCATCCCAATAATCTCTAACGTTTTCCAACTTAGGTGCTTTCTCGGTTCCAATATTAACTTTCTTGATTTTAATTGGCTTTCCAATGAAAGGTAATTCAATCCCTGGCCCTTCTATGTTTCTTTGTCCTTCAGTTTCTGCAATGTTCACATTCCTAGGATCATCATCTTCATCCGCATTGATATTGTAACAACCCTGTAATTTTTGAAGAGGTGCAGTCCATTCATATTCTTGTTTCTCCAGAGGGAGGTTAGGTACCTCCTCAAAGAATTTATGTCTTACCACTTGTAAAGCCTGATTTACTATGGGGTATTGACTTTCAAATAAAAATGTATCTATAAATTTATGGGTCATACCGTACCAATATGATGTGGTGAGGCGCAGTTCTTCTTGAAGATACCAATTGGTAGGCGTTGTATCCAACGTGTTAATGAACTTGTGCACCCATTTTTGTTTAGGAATGTTTCTCCAAGCTTCCTCACAACTCCACACATGGTCCTTTGGAAAACTTTGACCTGTGTATCAAACTTTGCACCCTTGGACTTGGTCTAAAAAGTGCACTGTCATCAGAGTGTGACATTGTACCCACTCTGCGATGTTATTCTTGTGTGTTCCCCACCATCTTGTTGATGTTTATTTCAAGGCGTTGGCACAGGGGTAGACCCAGGGTTCAATGCTACAACAACACACCAACAAAACCTTAACTACCGACCTTTCGGCAACACTCGCGAAGCAAATGAAGTCTCACCTGAGGTAGAGGCATGGGTGGTTGCAGGACTCCAGTGTCTGCAACCTTAGCTGGGACACAGATCTGCGATTCTAATCACTTAACAGAGCACTAAACAATTATATTTATCAATATTTAGTTCTTAGTTACAATGCAGTTAAACCCTAATTATATCATAACACAGTATTCAACCAGATCTATCATCTAACAACACTTAGCATGACAAAACAAGTGAGATCTTTATAGATTCAGAACTAAGAACATGTATATAAGTCATATCTAACATTCATCCATACTATTAATCACTAAGAATCGACAGATCATTCCTTTATATTAAATCACTAAGCACATTAACATATAAGCACATCAACACATTGCACAAAGCAAAGAAACACAACATGTATGTGGTTCACCCCCACCCTGGGGCTACATCCACCAAATCTTCTCTTCTTTATTAGCTTATTCAATAGGTTACATGCACAGAGCCTCAAAAATCCTACTCCGTAGAGGACAGGAGATTTTTGCAGTTCGCTAGATCCTCCTTCCCTGAGTAGATCTAAGCACACAGCCTTCTACAGTCTCTTACATTGACTTTCTCTTAGCTCTACAAGTCTCACATAGTATGCACCAAAGCACTTACAACTCTTGATCACACAGATCAACTTTAGCACTCAGCCATTCATTTCTCTATATCCTCACTACATCGCCTTAGCATCTATTTACACATCCAAAATAGGCCTAAGCATGGGTGAACCCATGGGTCGACATTCCCATACCTGTTACATAATACCAAATCCCAAAAAGGGCCCTAAAAGGGGCCGATATCCCACGATATCTGCTTCGTCTTGTGCTCTGCCTTCGATATCCTGTTGAAGTCCCAAAATCCAGTCAAACATGACCAAGAATCCTCAAAACTTGGTCAAGGTCCAACACAAGGCTTCATCTAGTGCCAACAACCTTTGTTGTATTGGTACAATTTATTCAAATTCCAATAAGAATGTTTCTAAATGATTTAAACCATCAAATGTGGGCATATTACTTACTTTTGTGCCAATCCAATGAACTTCCCTGGTCAATCTAGCACACCTCCACGCAAAAACTTCATACATTTTGTTCTTCCAGTTCTCTAATGCTTCTTCTAAATCTGATGAGCATGCACTTTCACTTCGCCAAATTAAATTTCCATTTGCCATAGGATTAATGTAATCCTGTTGTCTTGTTGTCAATTTATATATATTCTCCAGTTCATAAGCATGGTATTCTTCTCTGATAGGTTATGTGTACCTGTGACCTTCATTAGGATCAAGAGGTGAAATGAAACTAAGACCATCACCTTTAAATTTCAGTCTTCTTTTCTTTAGTTCAACAACAGTCGAATTGTTGAAATCCCAATCAATACCCAACAATGTAGTATAAGGAAAACTATAATCAAGTATCTCAATCACTTCAAACTCTGCAAACGTCCTTACCCCGTCGATCTCCATAAGGACATGCTCCAATATCCCAAAGGGGCTTACTTCTTGTTGATTAGCCACCCTGAGCCTGATAGGAGGATAAATCAACCTAGGTTTTCCCATCAGTGCCCAGGTTTGCTTCCTCATAACATTGACTTCTGATCCCAAGTCAAGGACCACATAATCTATGTCATAGTCTCCAATCTAAGCATTAAGGTGTAGTTCATTGTTTGTCCTTCTCTTTCTAGATACTTGATGTAATTCTTTATTCAATAGAGGATCTACCCTTCCTATCACATACTGTTTGATAAAGTGTTGTAGTTCTTGCACAACTCTTTCATCCTTAATCAAATTAATGCAAGTGTATGGGAAATAAATAAGATTTCTTACCTCTTTTCCATCTCCAGGCGAGGCAAACTGATTGAATTCCAGAGGCATTCCACATTCTCACACTTCTGGTTGTACCTTAGATTAATAAGCCTATTCTCTTCCAAATTCTCTTCTTGCCTCTTCGAACGTCTTCTTTTCCTTTCTTGGATCAAACAACTGTGTCTTCTATACATCCCTTCTAATCCTTGATGTCTCTGTAGTATTTTCTAGAGTCACCCTACCTTCTCCTGTAAAAATGCCTCCTCTAGTGATAACAATGAATATGGGATCCGCTCCGCGAGGTTTCACTGATATCAACTGCACTTGTTGGTTCCCACCCCGTCTTTCCTGAAGTTTCACCAACAATAATGGAAAATATTCAATAACATGTTCAAATGAGTTGCAGTAGCTGCAAGTGGTACAAGGGTTCTGATAGTCCCTTTCCAAGTGACCTGGCTGGGTGCAGTTATAACAAATGATCTGACCTCGACCTTGACCCATGCCTCCTCCTCATCCTCTTCCTATGAATCCACCACGAGGGTTGAAGTTTCCTCTTCCTGGGGAATTAAACTACGTATCATTTCCCTATTGTTGCATCTCTCCTTGAATCTTGTATGTATCTCTTGACTATTCATGCAACAGGTCATAATCCCTACAATACTTCTCATCACGCCCCACATATTTACAGAATTTGTAGTAAATATTAGTAGGTGTCTGGACATATTTTTGCATGTAATAGCATTCACTGGGATGATGTCTATTTCTACATACCTCACACTAGGGTAGAGTAACCTTCTTCAAAGGGCTCGGAGCTTCAGAGGCCAAGTATTCATTAAATAGGGGACAATGCTCCTTGTCATGGCCCTCCAATTTACATCTGATACACTAGATGTATTCTCTTTTATCTTTTCTCTTTTCTTTGTTCATATCTTCGACCTGCAGAGATAAGCTAGTTAGTTGACTCAAAATTTGACTCATACCTGAGATGGATTCTCCAATAGGGGTTGATTCTAGTTTCATGGTGATCTTCAGTGCCTCAACCTGTGAAGAGACCTTCTGTTGCACTAGAGGAACTCTAATGTGTGGTAAGAGGGAAGTAATGAACCATTCCTTATTATTCTCATCTGGAATATGAAAACTCAATCATCATGTCAAGGTCTTAAAACTTTGATCAAACTCCCAAACAGGTTCAACTACTCTATGCTTGATTTCTTTCAGTTCTGTAATGAACTGTGACTCCGACTTGGGTTTCTTGAATTCTTCACTCAACACAGTCTATATATTGTTCAATGGTTTAGGTTGTACAATTCCTTTAACAAACTTCATATACCATCTCAGTGCGTGGTCTCTCAAGGTAGTACTAAACTGAGCTCTCTTAACAGCTTCATCGTTGACTTGGTTAATACTCCATACAACTTCACATAAGAACCAGTGTTGTTCAGGATCTTCAAATCCATCTCCTCTAAATATAGGTAATCTCATTTCATCTACCATAGATATTCCTAGGTTTCTTGACTGAGTATGTACTGAACTTTTGGTAACAGTTCTCTGAGTGCTCTGATAAATCTGGCTACTTTGGTTACTTAATGCTACTAAAACAATAGGATGAGAAGTAGTACTTACTTCGATAGTAGGTAAAGTCCTCGAAGTTCTTGATTCTTCTCAGAGAGGTTCTTCAGTCTCCCCTTCCTTTTTCCTGGAAGATTTTGAATATTCCTCATTCGATAGATCTTCTTTTTCCCCACTATAGAACCCTTCGTCCTATGCCACTGGCTCGTGAATCTACTCAAACAGGTTCACTAGAGGAACCTCTTTGAATGATCTCCCACTACGCATATGTCCAACCTCTGTGTTGCTTCCAGAGTACTTGAACATTATCTTTTCAATATGACCGATTACTATATCTTCAAGATGTTCTTCTCATGCAATAACATCTTGATCTTGAACTTCAAAAAGTGTAAAACATTTCCTCTAGGTCCCTTAAAGAAATATCTCTCCTCTTGGCTATATGACTCTACTCTGTCAATAGAAAACGTAGTAATGTACCCTCCAATAGTGCTATCAAACCAGTGATCTACTTCTCTTGACATGACGTTATCAAATCTCTTGACCTTATTGATTAGTGTCAACATCCAAATCACAGGTGGTCTAGATCTGATCTCAAACTGGGTATATGCTTATGTAGCTAACCACTCTTATATCTCCTTATGAACTCCTCCAAAGAAAATCTCATGTATATCGATGAAGATATGCCTTCCCAACCAATCCTCTATACTAATTCTAGGGTTCTTGTTCTGAGCTTCGGTGAAGTCCTTTTCTTGTTCTTCTATCCACTTCTGAATTTTTGTCTTTGATGGAAACCACCTTGACATTCCCTCAAGAAGATATTGGTCCCGAAAATGGAACCATTTGTTCGTACAGGGGCAGAACCAGGGTTCAACTCTTATGGAGCACCAACAAGACCTAACTACTGGCCCTTTCAGAAACACCTGTGAAATAGATGCAGTCTCACCTGAAGTAGCAATAGGGGGGTTGCAAGACACGGGTGTCTACAACCAGAGGAAATGCAAAGTGAATCCAAAACAAAAAAACAATCAATCTAGATATTATTTAACATGATTAATCCTACTTCGCAAGTTATATATCTAATCTAACACAACAATGCAATAAAAATATATCAAATGTCAACTCACACAACATCAATCACATAGAACAACAAGATATACATGGTTCATCCTCTCCCTAGGGATATATCCACATAACTATGTTTCTTGATATATTAAATGGAAACATACAGTTCTATATGTGCACTTAGCTGCAGATATCTCTCTCTCTCTCTCTCTCTCTCTCTCTCCTTTTGTTTCTCTCCCCTCCCTGTGCACCCAGCTGTAGGGTTGATCTTCACACCCAGTTGAATATCCACAATACAAGAATTCTCTCACAATACAATGCTTCTCTTATGCAACAACAATAATCAATTAACATCAACAACCCTTACTCACTCCTCTAGATATTTATTTATACATTATACTGACTCTCAAACAACCTTAGACCGAGGCCAAAGTGTCAAAACCCTAAATACCAAAACCCTAGGTGTAAAAACCCTAGGTCCCACGCAACCCGTATCTTAAGGGATTCACTAGCATGTTCTTCCTTCTTTTCCACAAGGTTCTCCAAAGCATCTGTTGGTGGCTTTTTCCTCTTGCTGAGTTGTCCACAATCCGTATTCTTTGTTGATCTGTCTTCCTTGATCTTCTCTTTAAATGGATAGATTTCCCTTACTTCGCTCCTTCTTTTCTGCTTCCTTGACCACTTCGACCCATTCTTGGTTAATGTGCCTTTTGCATAGTTCATGTTTCTCTCCTCTTCCTTCCATAACTAAGGGCCAACACTCCCCTAGTTTATTTTCCTTGATTGGACCCATGTCTTGTTGCTCTTCTTCCACTAAAATTCAGTTTTCTAAACATTGATGTTCTTTCGAGTTTATTATTTGCACATGGGGTTGTAGGTTCCACACTGATATTCCTTTTTTTTCTGCATGCTTATTTTATTCCTCCTAATAAACGCGCTCCAAAAATAGATATTTTCCTCAAAATTAGGTCTGCACCAACACTTTCCACTTGATTGTAGTGGGCTTCCCAAATAAGCTTTGCTCGATTTCTTGATGGAACAAAAAGATGGCATAGATTGCAAAATATCCCATCCTGAAGATGGAAATTAGTGACATCTGTGTTTGTGCCCAACATATAGTAGGTGGAAGTGAAGTTAGGATCTCTCTCATAGAGTTGGGGCCATCTAGAGGTCTCATGGCCGCAAGAGTTTAGCACCAGGGTGAGTGTTGCAACTGGAAAGAGGTTGAGGAAATCAAGGACGTGGTTGGTGTTTCTTGTCTTATACTTGATGTTGAGATGGAACTGCTAAAAGTATGTGGACTATTATAGGATAAATCGGTAGGTGCGAACACTAACTGATCTCCCTAGATCCGCCTAGATCTAGAACAAAACACACTAGAACATGACGCTTTCCTTAAGTTTTAAATATTGAATTTACTAACTAAAGAGGGATAGGTGACATACCGTTTAAATGTCGCTTCCTCTCTCTATCTCCGTCCTAGATTGGTTCCAACGCTCATACAATGATGAACCTGCAAAAGAACGCAACCAACCAAAGTGATACTAATAACATAAACTTAATATAAACCTATGTATGTGATCAAGGAATCATACAATAAAACACAACAAGCTTTATAGGAAAGAATCGTATTACTGTATCATATTAAATGTGAAAGAGAGATTACAACCATGGCCTTGATTTCATAAGGTCCCTTCCAAATGTCCTTTGTTCCCCACACACTTCTATTCCAAGAATTCTGAGAGCACAGATATGATAATATTCACAATCTATCTTGACAAAGGCAAAACTCAAAGACACTCCAACCAAGCAAATAATTCCAAGCCAAATCCAACTTAGGCCTTCTCCATGAGAGATCCTCTCCTTTTATAAGCTGAAGAGGATAAGGTGATGAGGTTAGGATGATCCTACTAAATCATGAAAGCGAGTAATATCCAAACCATTCAGATGCCACCTCACCATGGAAGTTTCTCCTTCTAGAAGATTCGAGAAAACGCTCATTTTTCCCACGTGTAAGAATTCTCGCACCTTGCCTATAGAGTAGAATGTGAGCTCCGTGTGACCTAGCTATGATACAACCTATGAGAATCAGGCATTCTCACACCCTACCTATATAGAAACCTGTGAACATCCTCTTTAATAGGGTTTTTAGAAAGGAGAATGCAACTTCTTTTCTCAGGAAAAGTTCTTCTCTCTTGTTTCTTTAGGAACTCAGGCCACTGCCCCCTCTAAAGAAAACATATAGGTTTACATCATTAATGGTCATAGGGATGACAAAAATAAAGTGTAACAGAGAGCCCCTCAAAGTATTAAGTTAGAACAGAGTGATAGCTAAAATACTTTGTCGAGTGTGTGTAGGGAACAAGGAATAGTCGGTCGGAAACCTGCCAAAAAACAAGGAAATACAGTACAATAATATATCATCACTGAGGTAGGAATTCCCATACTCAGAATACAAATGAATCAAAGCATAAATGCCAACATGTGAAGATCCATGTCAAGTAAGACAGGTCATGGCCACCAAACATACACTGTGGATCCATGCCGATATGACTCAAATCTGAACATAGCCACCAAAAATACACTGTGGATCTATGTGTTAAAGAATCAAATTTGAACATAGCCACTAGACATACAATGTGGATCTATGCAACGGTACAAACTGAATATACTCCAATGCAACCTGAATTTGTCAGAAAAGATCCAGGGTCTTCATCTCCACCACTCTATAGTAAGAATCTAACCATGCGAATACATGTGTCGAAGTCAAACATGGTAGAAACCACTTGATTACTGGTCATTAGTGTATACCATTAACAAGTTAGAGGGAAATCACCATTAATGTCAATGACTCCCAAGGTACACTATGTAACACCCCTGTTTCCACCAGTCTGTAAAAGTAACTATACTGGCCAAGTATTGTGGAAAACTCAGAAATGTGAATGTGTGATGTGAATGGACCTTGTGAAAAAGGTCGATGAATGTGAATAATATTATGAATATATATATNACTGCTGAGAGGGGATATGCTGAAAAATAGACCACGATGGCTGAAGAAAGGTGGTGGAAGGCACCTGGAAAGGTGGCGTTAACTTCCATCGAGACCAATACCGTATTTGGACTTCACTGGCCTGGAGAACCAAGAGCGGCTCGCTGGCCCCGAATTAAATGACTCGCCAGGATTGGTAGGTAAATGGCTCCTCATGAGTAATGAGGGATGGGGGTGAGTCACCCATTCGTAGAGCCCTCAGACCTAACCACCACAAGGAAAATCGTTCCACACGCAACCTCGCCGAAAGGAGAAAGAGGTAGGAGGAGTGTGCGATTGGGGGCAGACGCGAGGGAAGAGGAAGAGGAGAACTCTAGAAAAATATAGAATGAGTGACAACAAAGAAGAAGGAGAGTAACCTTAATTCTCAGTCACTGGAAAATAGAGACATAGTCTTGCAGCATCGTGGTATTATCTTGGGGGTGGCTAGTGGTAAATCCATTGGGAGTTGCTCAGCCTACGGTTGGGTGGAAATGAGCACCCGTCTCAGTAGTTGCATCATCTGGTGTTTTTCTGATAAGTGTTATAACTTGTATCTTCAAATTTATATGCTAACCTGTATGTTCATAGTCTGTGAAATTATGAATGGTTTTAGTGTAAGACTATCTACAGGGTGTTTTGATCGGAAATGATGGCTGCATGTTTTATTGGAAGGACCATATATGCCTTATGTTTATATTTATATATATATGTATGATGAACTAACACAGACTTTCTGGTCTGCTCTCGGGAGATCTGTTCTGGTGTTTGTCCTACTTGATGCCTTGGATATATTTTCTCATGAAGGCACCCTTTCGAGACCACTTCCTTACCTTTCGGGAAGCTCCCCAGTGTGAACAGCACTAGGTGCAAGCTCCACCTTCTCCGAGCGACCACAGTGCTATCTCCAAGGATCAATTCCAGAGGCGCTTGTTGCAACTCGCAATCTCGCGAGTTCACAAGTCAAAAATCTCGACTCCTCCTTTCCAATTCCACGATACCCGAGATCAAGAAATGGGTATAGCTCCCTCTCTATCAACACCTTCCTTGTGTGACCACCGGCTAGGCTTAACACTAGCACCTCTTGCTAATCGCACTCTCGCGAATTTCAACGTCTAACCTTGGCACCTTCCCTTCACAAAACCCTGAGAAGTGACATTAACTTTCCTTCTTGTGAGCTCGCTACTCACGACGTCGTAAGTCGAAGGGTTGAGTTCTCATGCCCTTACTTCGTGAATCCTTGAGATGTGAGAATTCAATGGAGTGATGGCTCCTTTCTCCAGGCGATGTGTATCCACTTCTCGACCATGCGGGCCCCACCTTGTGGTTCTGCCACGTGTCCACACTTGTGCCTCGACTCTCGACACTTCGCAACTTTTGCAGTCGAGAAGAGGTTCTCTCAACCCCTGAACCTCCGAATGCAAGATACACGCAATGAGACTTTGATCCAACGGTCCTCTGTGACCTAGATCCTACGGCTGTCTCTTCTCCTCACAAATTCACCACTCGCGACTTGGTGTGTCCAATCCTTGGGCTCTTACCTTGCGAACCTCTGAGTTCATGAAGCCTGCACTCATACTTCTTCGACACTTAGCCGAACCCATGATTGCTGCCACCTATCCTCCTCAGAGGGAAGGTCCTGATCTGTTCGTAACTTCACCACTAGCGAAGTTTAAGGACTTCCTTCTCTGACCTCTGATGTCTGAATCCTCGATATGGGTGATCTCGTGATACGTGTCCTCTTTTCAATGGACGGCTCAGATTTCTTTGGGACTTCGCTACTCGTGAATTCAAGGTGTTCACCTCTATGAGTCCCGGTGTCTAAATCTCTAAAATAGACGATTCCGCGACACATGCCCTCCCGTAGATGGATGACTCAGATCTAATTCACCCTTTCGCGATTTTTGATGTCGAAGGCCTGAACTCTCATCCTCCGGACTCTGAACTCCCAAACGCCAAATTACTGATATGATTCTCCTTTGGGACTTTCACTTTGCTTACAAGGGTTTAAACCTCGAGCTCCTAGACATGAACCCACAATCCAGATCTTCTTGGCTGATCCGACGACAATTGTTGCTCCTTTTGAGCTTTGGCACTTTTCTCCGAACACTTGGAAGAATTCCAAATGTTCAAAGGCTTCGACCTTTGATGTATTTCCTCTGTGAATTCTATAACATTGAATATCGTCTGCGTATATATGAACACTACTCCTGCTGAGCTTCAGGGAACCCCGAACCCTTCAAAGAGTTTTGTGACCTCTGCACTCCTTGTAGAGTCTTCGCATACGCACAAACATTCATTCAACACAGAAAATATGCAAGAAAAACTATTGTCCTTGTATTAAATGGAAAATGCTTATTTTACAAGGTGTTCCTGAGCACGGTCTGCAACAAGGTCTCGGCTCCTTCTCTTGCATACTCTCTCTTGTGAAAATTTTGAATTTTTCATAGTGGATATGTTACACACTAGTACAATCCAACGAATGTGGATAAATGAGCTGAAGTTGAACACTCGGTCGAATCTCCCGATCAGGGGTCAATAATGAAAACCCACTGTTAAAAGTGAGGAAACTTGTCATTGAGGCATGCAAGTTCCAATGTACCAATTGGTTTCTAAGTCTAATTCTTGGATAATGAGTTGAAGTTGACAGGAAAAAACTCATCACAGGAGGGCCTTAATGTATCCCACATCAATGACATGAAACAGGTAACAAGATTTGATGTAGATCAGAGTAACAAGTGATTCAAGACTGACTCAAGGATGGCTGACACAATAGAAGGATTAAGGACTGCATAAACGGTCGATGCAATAGAAGGCTTTCTTGGTTGAACATCTCTTTGAACATATTGACGACATGACAACCGTCTTGAAAACACTGACTCAACAACAAGGATCACAAACTGATTTGTAATCTTATAAAGAAGTATGATCAAGAGACAAGTGGATTTTCCAACCTAGACACAAGGCGAGTGAAAGGGTGTCATGTTCAAAAGTGACTCTTCCACATAATACAGGTTTAGATACATTTCTTTCCAAATTCCCCCCCCACCATTTTTGGCGAGTACCTCTTTATTTTTACACAAGCTTTAGGAGGATAACATATGCTTGTAATGTAAACTCATCCTTCGGATGAGTCCCTCGGAGTATGTTTAACAAACCCTAGGAAGGAGTGGTTCGGTCCCATATGGGCCTTTCAATGTTTGTTTAATGAGTCCAAAGAAAGAAAACTTAGGGGTTTTTCATGTTTAAAGAGTCTGAAAATCACTTAAAGAGAAATCTTTGAGTTCCTTTTTCGTAAAGTAGTCTGATGAGACCAAAAAAGAGATAAACTATCGCTCAACAGACGCTTTCTTCAAATAGTTTAATGAGAGTGAAAAGAACAAGGTCGCTCGACAATCTTTTCATGTTTAGAGAGTCTGAAAAGATTTTAAAGGGAACTCCAGGGGTTTCCATTTTTGTATAACCTTTACGAGTATGAAAAAGTGATAAAAGTTTACTCGGTTACATTCTCATTTATTTACGAGTATGAGAAAGAACAAAGACTAAGCTCGATAACTTATTCTCACATATTTACAAGCATGAGAAAGAACATAGACTAATCTCGGGATTGTTTTCATTTTTATCCAAGCTTTAAAACAAAACAAAACTATGCTTGGGATAGATTTTGTTTCTACACAAGCTTAAAAACTAAACAAAACTATTCTTGAACCTGGTTTCATTTTTACACAAGCTTAAAACAAAGTAAAAACTATGCTTGAACTTCCTAACGCATAACACAAGGATGGTTGGTACTTAGCCCCCAACTTAAGAAGCTAGCAGTTTAACTTCAGCATGAAGTCTAGAGGCCGAAGCCAAATGCCCCCCAAGCTTCATTTCATCCAACTGCAAAGGAGAATGAAATGAAGCTTCAAAAACTAGAAGAAGGACTTGACTCAAATAGAGAGGAGGAAAACTATTTCATTTTTTAATGAGCTTGACACAGAAACAAGAACTATGCTCGTAACATCTGTTTCATTTTTTAATGAGGTTGTCACAGAGACGAAAAAACTATCCTCGTAAGTGGTTTCATTTTTTAATGAGCTTGAAATCAGAAAACTATGCTCAACGACCTTTGTTTCATTTTTTAATGAGGTTTCTTTAGAGATGAAAAAACTATCCTCGGAAGTCTCTCTTCTTGATCATATATTCCAAGAGTACAATGCTCCAGAATGACACCATTTCAAGTGACAAAAATCGGTCATGGCTTCCAAGAGGTCTTCAATGGAAGGAAGAAACACACTCTAGAAGGACACCATGTCAAGGGTCGTGACAGAAGCAAAGAGATCAGACTCTAACAACCATATCTAAGAGATCAACATGTCAACTACTGGATCTAAGTCATTAGAAGTTGAAGCCATGGGCAACAACACCACATAATTTACCTATGGTGGGGGCGATACCGTCTGCATATATGAACAGTTTAGGGAGGTAATCCAGTCAGGGTTGATGAATGAAATTTGATCAGCAATCACAACTCGTTCATCATGAGGGAAAGATATCACAGAAAAAAGAGTAGACAAAATATAAGCTTTCATGGCATAAACATAATCTCTCCCAAGGAGTAAAGAAAAATTCAAGGGGTCTTGATTGACCATGACATCAATGAAGACAGTTTTCCCTCACAAAGTTACAGGAAACTGAGGAAGGGTCCCTAAAGGTTGACTAGTTCTTCTATTAAAATATAACAGATTTTGTGTAACCGATGCAAGCGGAGGATAACCCAAAGCTTGCCAAGCAATAGAGGACAAAATACTAATAGACGAACCTTCATCTATCAATGTCTGAGGAACATCTCAACCACAAACCTGTACTGTAATCTAGAAAGGAATGTGAGAGGGAAGACGAGTTCCAGTTAGCACACCCCAATCAAAATGGATGGCCTCATTACTTGGAGGGGGTTTCATGGGAGGAGGAGGAATACCCCCCGACATGGCAGCGTTTGTATCAACAAGAAAAATGTGGGCAATATCGAGTTTACTTTCTAACAGGAGATAGGATTGACCGATGATGAGATCGGATCGACCACTTGGGTTGCATTCTCCAAGGGGAGAATGGGGTTGATAGGTGGAAATGGATCGACCACTTGGGTGACACTCTCTAATGGGAGAGTGGGATCGACTGAGGATGGTATTGGATCGACCACTTTAGTTTCACTCTCTGAGGGGAGAGTGGGATTGATCGAGGATGGTATTAGATCAACCACTTTGTCAACTGGTTCAACTAAGGACATGAATAGATTAATGACATGATCAACCAGATTGACCAGTGAAGGGACCAGAGTGATCATTCCATCAACTATAGGGGGGTCAAGAGTAAGCTTGCGATAAGAAACTGGAAGTTGAGGCTGTGAAACAGTCATGTCTTCTAGGAATTTTGAGGCTTCTTCCATATGAGGGAAAATATGAGTTAGATGATGCCCTTTTCATAACATACACGACAACTTGGCTCTACTTTTCTTCTTCCCAACTGTATCATGACTAGTTGGTGGGAGATCATCAACATATTGTTCAGAGGCTGACGATATGGGTTGGCGAGGGTGGGTATACCATACTTCTATAACCTTGGGTAGACCAGGGAAATCCTTAAGAAGATGGATACCCTTACAAATCCTGCAAGGTTACTTGGGATTATGGGTTGTTTGGGTGATCTTGACATCATCAACACTCCCAGCACGATTAAGAGTAACTAGTTTTTTCCCAACATGTTTGACAGTGGTTGAAAGTTTGGATCCTTGCTTATTTTTCTTCTTCTTATTCCTTCTTTTCTTCTTCTTCTTATTCACCCGGTTACTATCTTCAAAACTTTCACTCGACGAAGAAGATGAAACGGAAGGCGACCTTGCAAGCGAAGGAGGCGAAGAAGACCTTATTGGTTAATAAGGTGAAAGATCAACATGAGGTTGATGCTCTTGGGGGGAAGTGCTTGTGATTGAAGCAGTAACTACATTTTGGATTACCTGAGTGGAAAACAACCATACCGGTAATCCAATAGTGAGACTTAGAAGGCTCAAAGTAGCGATGTGAGGAGGACCAATGTTTCCATAAGAAGGAAAAACAAAAGGTTCCCAGGGAGCAGGGGTTCCTTCATTGGTCATTCCGGGAACTGACACCATTAAATAAATATCCAATCTAGAGTCCTCTAGGGAAACAAAACCGCACACACTAAAAATCTAGTAAACAAGAAAGTAAAAAAAACCTTCTCACAATGAACGCACTAGTTGGTGATGAAATCCAACGTCGTGGGAACAAAGTAAGAAGGGGCTGAGATAGAGTGGGTGGAAAAGCTACGTTGATGACCTACTTAACAGACTTACACCCTAGTGCAAGATCCCACACATAATCATGGGTATACCCTCCAAGGAGCTCGAGTGAGTTTGGCCAACGTCGATTCCAGGTACTGTGAAGACTTTCCCCTCCACAAACACCTTATGTAAAGACCCTAAATATATAGGTCACTAAGGTTACCAATAACTACAACAATGCCTGGGGAAACAGTCGATAGTCTGATCCACATGCAAGGGCAGGGTATTGTTGGCAGCCAACCCATTTTTTTTTATTACTCTCAAAAAGATGCCTACACCTAGTCGTATTACGACAAATCATTGTTGCATTGTGCTTTTAAACATTTCGTCTCATTTTGTGCGACAATTACGATTCAATTTCATTTCAGTTTTCACAACTACAAGTGTGAAAACTCTTCTTTCGTTGCTTAGATTGTCATCGTTTTTGGTTGATTTACTGAAAGACGCTTGATCACTGGTTTATCACATGATTGCTAAAGGTTGTCTCGAACTTATGTTCTTGAGCATTATCTTATTTTGATTACATATTTGGATATATTTGATTGTTAAACCTTTGGGCATAAAAGTTATTGGTCTTGTTTCGATCTCATGAAAATTGTAATGGATTTGGTCTTATTGCTTTTTCTCCTTATTTGGGCTTTCACTCGATTATTATATGAAAAGTTTTGATCATATTATTCTCAAAAKATTGGAATGAAAACATTACCATATGCATCGAATACATGGACAAGTTTATGAGGTATGATAGCAATGGTTTCAAGGCGCATAAGTTAATCATATTCAAATTGATACTTGACATACTATGTTTGCAAAGTTGGATTATACGTTGATTGATTATATGATCCCGAGCTATGTATTAACACCAAACCCTGTGATTAAGTGATGTAATGAACGATGGAATTGGCACGATGGATCAATAGTTAATGCTGGTACTGTGCTTGTTTAAACTCAACACTTGGCACGTTATTATCGTATGAGGTGTTGGTTCTCACTCGGATGAATGGCACGTAGAGGTGATGATTCACCTGTTGGCTGATCGATCCAGTTGTTTAAATAATTATGGTTTCAAC